>JAOWCC010001732.1:0-101697 GCA_030867875.1 Actinernus sp. WN-2022
GAGCCATTACCAATCGGTTACCCTGGATGCCAGAGTTTCTACTACCCTCTCTAAGCCAAAGTTTAGGCGCGAAGCGGCGAGCTGACTTTGGCTTAGAGTGGGCATTACTGAACTTCTGGCATCCAGGGTAATCAGTCAGACCTGTCTGGAAACTCAGACTGACAGGTAAAACTTCAGCTTATGTTTTTTAAGCAAATTCATTGACCTCGGGTAAATGTTTTGAATCGTGACCTCGTGCATGATTTCACTAAATGATAAAGTTCTAAAATATACTTTTGAAACACCCAATTAAAGCCGGGTGGCAAAAACGTCAGCTGTATCAAGCCTAGGTTTTACGTCTAGCGTAAATGAGTTTTCGTGTTACTTGTGCTTTACTTTGGATCGAGATAATGAACTGTAAACTTTAATGACTACTAATTACTGTATTATACTTTGAAACCTGAACTATTTATTTCGTTCATTAATGAACTGGTACTGACGGAACTGCAGATGTTAAATTATCACAATTTTTAATAAATAGCGGTGACTCAAATAAAATTATTGTAAATAACTATGAACTTGTAAACAACTCGGTACTGCTACAGCATTTGTTTCAGTAACGGCATATACTTAAAAGTACACGTGGGCTATTGCTGGGTTGCACGTGACGTCATCGCCGCCATCTTGGTTGACCGGCGTTTACTAAAGATCAACCATGAAACCAAAATATTTCCTTGTTTGATTCAACCAACATAGTCGCCACGTCTTTCTTATTTGAATCTTTGGGGATTGATTGCAAACCAGCAATACTTAAATGGGCACTCTCAACCCCCGAATTAAATGATTAACGTTCATACGACGAAAGACAACTGAACAACTAATCAGATTAGCACAGGATGCTTCCAGGTATACTGGATAAAATGTGAAACAATTTTGAAGGAGGATGGCAAAGATTCGAGTGGGTGAACATACCGCTTTTAAGAGAAATTCAGAGCAACTTGAAATCGGTTCACTGTAACCAAAATCAAGTTTCTAGAATTTATAAGCTTTGTAATCCACTTTAATCTTTGCAACCTCTATCGAAAAAGTTTGAAAAGCATAACGGCACATTCACATCATAATTCTCTTCTATCCTGGCTCGGGGTGTTGTTTTTGTAGTTTTGAAGGTTCAATTGGAGTGTCAGTGCTTAAAAACAGGTAGCAACGATGTTTAAATATAGCACTGTCTCATTTTCAAGGGTATTTATGATATCAAGTGCCACAGATTGAAGTGTCTCATATAGCTCTGACACCTAAATTAGGAACCCCGTGATTCAGATATATTTATGCTGTGTCAATAATACCCTGATATTGGTAACGATTTAATGGTAAATCTTTTTTTGCGAAAGAACAAACACACGAAGAAAGATAATAATTTTGAATCTATCATATAAATAACCAAATAGTTTGTGTTTCTTGCAACTGAATACTCGAGGAGTAAACTTGCTGCTTTAAGAAACACTGAAATTTTATTGATATAATAATATTGCACCACATGCAATTAACTCCTTTGAAGTGCTTTTTTAAATATTTTAATTGCTTTAAAAACTTTCAATATTATACCAGTGCAGAACCGGGGGCGGTTGTATTTAATAAATTCAGCCGCCGCCTCAGCTCGTTCCAAGGATCGAGTGGCCCCAGCCTTGGAACACGGCCGAGCTGAGGCAGGCTTGTACAGTGGTTTATCAGGCTACGCATCTACAGTACTGCATTTATGATATATTAAGGGAGCGTTCGAATAACATTCCGGAATAAGAATAGATGGAATAGTCTCTGGAAATCACTGGTTCAGGCACATTTTGCACTGTAAGCTACATACGCTTGCTGACATGATATTCATGATACATTTAGTATTCCAGTGCCTATAAATCCCGATACAAGTGATTTGTAGTCATCATTCTGTGTATTCTTATTATATGACATACGATATTCAGGATACATTTAGTATTCCAGTGCCTATAAATTCCCGATATAAGCGATTTGCAGTTATCATTCTCTGTATTCTCATTATATGATATTCATGATACATTTAGTATTCCAGTGCCTATAAATCCCGATACAAGTGATTTGTAGTCATCATTCTGTGTATTCTTATTATATGACATACGATATTCAGGATACATTTAGTATTCCAGTGGCTATAAATTCCCGATATAAGCGATTTGCAGTTATCATTCTCTGTATTCTCATTATATGATATTCATGATACATTTAGTATTCCAGTGCCTATAAATCCCGATACAAGTGATTTGTAGTGATCATTCTGTGCATTCTTATTCCGGAATACGGTCAATCGAACGCATCCCAAGTGGTTCTACTGTCTCAGGATGATGGCAACAAAGGAATGGAGAGTTGTGTTTTGGCCATTAGCGATGCTTTGTCCCTACATTTTCTGCAGCAATAACAGGACAAGTTTGGCTTATTCTATGCAGGCACACACTGGTGTATAATCCGCAACTGCTCCACTAGATGTGTTTTCCTATTTCAATAAACGTTGTTGGTCAGAAAGGGGAAAGCGCGGAAAACTGAAATCACAGGTGTGTGCGTGTTATTTGGTTTTATTATATTGATTGGAATAGGGATGAATGTTTACCTAATGAAGGCATTGTCTTTGAGGAACAGGCACATTTCATTTCTTTTGTTTTTGTCTGTTGCGAATAGGCCTTAAGCATGATACCTACACTACTAGAATTTTATTTTGTTACTCTAATTTAGACCATTATCTTGGTATTCTCAGAGGAGGTATGTTGTGTCAGACATCATCATGTATAGATGGTTGCATATGACGTCACGGCGGCCATGTTGGTGTACCTTTAACAATAGATTCTTCGTTAGCTGCTTTTGTTAGGTACACCAACATGGCCGCCATGCCCTTTGTCATTTGTATCTCTGGGGATTGAGTGCAATCCATCTATAAGGCTCTTGGTTGGGTTGCACTGGCGGCCATGTTGGTTGCGTAGCAACAAAAGATGCTACTTTTGCAACAACAACAACTACAACTTTATTAATACTCTCACACATAAGTAGATACATCTATAATAATAGTAACAACAATAGGAGTATTAGGGTACCTGAAATACCATTAATAGTTATTCTAGGTCAGGTACCCATTAAATAGGATAATTAATAATGGAGAAAAGGGGGTAGTTAGTTAGTAGCCAAGAAAAAAAATACAGGGAAAACAAAAGACAACGAAATACATATATACAATACGTACAAATGTACACTGTTCAGTTTCCGATTTTAGTAATTGACCAGGTCAGGTACCCATTAAATAGGATAATTAATAATGGAGAAAAGGGGGTAGTTAGTTAGTAGCCAAGAAAAAAAATACAGGGAAAACAAAAGACAACGAAATACATATATACAACACGTACAAATGTACACTGTTCAGTTTCCGATTTTAGTAATTGACCAGGTCAGGTACCCATTAAATAGGATAATTAATAATGGAGAAAAGGGGGTAGTTAGTTAGTAGCCAAGAAAAAAAATACAGGGAAAACAAAAGACAACGAAATACATATATACAATACGTACAAATGTACACTGTTCAGTTTCCGATTTTAGTAATTGACCAGGTCAGGTACCCATTAAATAGGATAATTAATAATGGAGAAAAGGGGGTAGTTAGTTAGTAGCCAAGAAAAAAAATACAGGGAAAACAAAAGACAACGAAATACATATATACAATACGTACAAATGTACACTGTTCAGTTTCCGATTTTAGTAATTGACCAGGTCAGGTACCCATTAAATAGGATAATTAATAATGGAGAAAAGGGGGTAGTTAGTTAGTAGCCAAGAAAAAAAATACAGGGAAAACAAAAGACAACGAAATACATATATACAACACGTACAAATGTACACTGTTCAGTTTCCGATTTTAGTAATTGACCATGAAATTAGTTTTTAACTTGTTTTAAAGGAGTTTTTGCTGAGGGTTTTGAGGTCTTTAGGGATATTGTTCCAGGTCACAGCACTTGATATCTTAAATTAAATTTACCATAGTTGGTTCGAGCTTGAGGTAGATAATATGATAACTTTAAAGCCAATTAATTTTAGTAAATTAAGCTTTTTGAATAACGGACTTGAGTGATCATTGATCTCTGAAAATGTAATTATACGTACTGCTTCTTTTTGCAAGGTGACTATTTTTTGGAGATTAGAAGGGTAGATGTTTCCCCATGCATGCTAGAATTCCATATGTTAGAAAAGGGTAGATAAGAGTCAAGTAATACAATTGAATGAGAATATTTGAGTGAATAAAGTATCTGATTTTGGATAAAATTCCAATAGCTCTAGCAAATTATTTTTTAACTGTTTGAGTATGGCTTTTCCAGTTTAGATTTGAATCAATCAGAATACACAGGTAGTTAACATGTTTTTTTTGTTTTAAAAGTTTATGATTAATGTATATTTTAACTAAGTAATCATATTTCGTTTGTGGAGGATGAAAGATGACAAAATTAGATTTATCTACATTCAGAGTTAGTTTGTTGACAAGAAGCCATTCATTTACCTTTGATAATTCATCATTCATGGTAGATTGTGTCTAATATTTTTATCTGCAATAAAAAGATTAGTATCATCATAGTTGATAATGTGTAAAACAATAACGAACCAATTTCTCTTTTTCTTCATGTACTTTGCTACACTCGTTTACTCATCCAAAGAGAAATGAAATTTATATTTCATTTTAAGTGATGAATAATATTTCACTTTTATTATCAAAAAAATCAGTCCACTGTTTAATATATTAATAATAATAATGATTTATTAGCAATACATACACTAGGTGGCTCTTCATTTGCTAAGAGATAAATAAAATTGCAATGTATAGCTTTAAGAGGAAAACAAAGAATTGTGATACTAATTATACTAATAATTATTAACAAAACTATGATATAACATTTCTCATAAGTTACTAACTCTTAATATTTAGTATAAAAAAGCGACTGGCTTCGACTTTACATTTATCTATTGTAAACAAAAATCATGTATAGCTCAATAAATGTTCAAATGTTCAAACTTTTGTGGTGAACTATAACGCCTGATAGTTTGCCTCCGCGGACGACGACCATCACGTCACGTGATCGCTTTTAGCCAATGAGCGCGCGCCAAAATTTTGTGGTAAACTATAACATACAAATAGACTGTGTCCGTCGAGGAACTATCGGCTGATAGTTGCCCGCGGAAATTTGATGTTCTTAAAAAATATATAAGCCCGACAACGCAGTTCGAAGGTTTATATGCTAGTTTTAAGAACATCAAATTTCCAAGGGAAACTATCAGCCGATAGGTCCGAGACAGACACAGTCTATTTGCGTTATTGTTCAACACAAAATTGTCTTTCGTGCTCAGCGGGCACTATTATACAAATAGAGTGTGTCCGTCGAGGAACTATCGGCTGATAGTTGCCCGCGGAAATTTTTATATGCTAGTTTTAAGAACATCAAATTTGCAAAGGAAACTAACAGCCGATAGTTCCGAGACAAACACAGTCTATTTGTCGTTATTGTTCATCACAAAATTGTCTTCCGCTCTCAGCGGGCACTATCGCCTGATAGTTTTCATCCGCGGACGACAACTATCACGTCACGTGATCGCTTTTAGCCAATGAGCGCGCGCCAAAATTTTGTGGTGAACTATAACGCCTGATAGTTTGCATCCGCGGAAGACAACTATCTCGTCACGTGATCGCTTTTGGCCAATGAGCGCGCGCCAAAATGTGTACAACTTTCAGCGGCAGCTACACAACAGTTAACAGAACAAAGGATAGTACATAATACCAGGAAGAGTAGAGAATGAAAAAAATATGTGAAGTACTTTATGAATATAAAGTTTCAGTTTCTACATTACTTTAAATTAACACTCACATTAACTTTTATTTCAGTAACTGTATTAAAATAACATAAGCTATATTAATAATGATACCGTCAACACACAAAAAGTACTTTTATCAGAAAAGTAAGCTGATGTAACTAAAATAAAATGGAATTAACAATAATTACACCCGTCGTGTGATTTTGTATCTAGTGTTTACAACATGAGCGAGAATGTCTCGAGCCGGAGGCGAGAGATTGTATAGGCCGATACAACACGAGGCGAATCTTGTAAACTACTTGAATGTGAAATTCAATTTTAGTAGTATGTTTATTTGAATGCCCGCTAAATTGCGCTTTAATGGCAATATCAGTAGGAAGCTGTTGGGTTTTCAAGGGAGTTTTTTGCATAACTCATAGCTAATTAACTCTGAAGTAATGTTTTGCAAACATTGTTTGGAGTAAGTTTTGATGAAATGTAAATTGATTGCACTGATTGCGGAACGGAACTCCATGCAGTATTGATGTACATAAGATGATGTAATGTGCTTGTCAGTTTCAAGTATTCGTGCCGTTTTCTTTTATTGTTTTCATACAATCATGTAAATTGGCTAGTACTTTGGCAGATTGTCGATCATTTGGCAGCGCATTTATACGTTTTGAGCCGTTGAGATGGATTCGAAAACTGATGCTGAACAGCGCAGTATACCAAAAAAGCATCCAAAACAATACTAAAGCCCGATTTACACGATAAGTATTTTGGGACCGTCACTCCTAAATTTGGGCCCGGGGGCCGATAAATTTGGGTCCACTCCCAGAGGAGAGGGGAAGGGGGGGGGGGGGATTTTGGGTGGGAGTGTGCCGCCCGGGTCTCCAAATCCTGACCCTATTTCAGATCAAAATATAAGATTTTACATTACCATTTTCAGACCTGTACTCTATTTCATAACAAGAACAATATATGAAAATGTGCGGTCTCATACCTTCCTGTCAAGGTCATACCCTATTCCAGACTAAAAATAAGAAATTTAAGACTCTATTTCCGACTAAAACAGCTCGAAAACCATACCCTTTGGGGCGACACATACCCGTATGAGCGTATGCAAGGGAGTACCCCCTCCCTCCCCCCTGGGCCGACACTCATCAGCCCGCGGGCCGGCCCAAATTTTAGCGTGCCGGGCCAAAATGGACGAAGCTTTCCACGGAGACCTTTCGCAATTTTGGAGCGTAGTTCAAGCCCGTAGTAATATTATAGGATCAGTTGTTGACTGTAGTGTCAACTTTTGGATAGGCGGCAAATGAACGAAAGAAAATTTAAAAAAAGGTAATTCAGTGAATTTGTTAATGTGACTACTTTCATTTAATTAATACTTGTGGCTGTAGACATGCCACATTAACAAATTCACTTTATTACAAAAAAAAATTCATTTTTTTCCCCAAATTTTTTCATTTGCCTATCCAAACGTTGACACTGCTGATCCTATAATATCACTACGGACTTGAAGTGCGAAAGGTTAACCGCTGCGGGAGGTCGCGGGTTCAAACCCCGGCCGGACCAACACTCAGGGTCTTAAAATAACTGAGTAGAAGGTGCTGCCTTTGTGAAACAATTTCGTTCACGAGCTGCCAATGGTTAGACCTTCACGTCTTCTCGGATAAGGACGTTAAATCGTAGGCCCATCAGTGGATGAAGAGCCACCTTGTAGAAATGCCACTGATTAATCCGTTGTTATTGTTATTATTATTAAATTTCTAAAAATATATAGCAATGGAATGAATTCATCAATGAAGCCGGGAAAATGGTATTCTTCCCATCATTGGTTTTTGCCTGAGGATATACTCTGCCATGCAATAATGTCTGTGGATAAATGACATTGATGTTTTTTTGAACATTTTCTTGTGATAAGACCTGGATGGGGATTTTGTGATAACTGAAATGAATTCCAAACATCTTATCTCTTGAGTACTTTGGTCAAAAGTTTATCTGAAATACATACAAGCCAGAAACCTGACTTCAACTACAACTGGAAGTAATCATCCAGTTTGTCAAATTTATTAAACCTGTGATAAATATCTGTCTGACATCAGTTGAGCTGTACCAATTTTGATGCTCGGTTGACTGATTTTAATAGTTAATTAACTATTTTTCTGATCACTTAAACACTTTACAAAGCTACTATACTACAGTAGTGTGCTACCATTTTAATCATATGGAAGTATAATAGTAACAAAACATTTGTTTTTAAATTAGCCTTTGACATAATTACTTCATGCATTCTTTGTTTTACTGTAGACATAAATCTTCACTTTATTAACCGACCCCTCAAATTCAATCTTATATCTCAAAGCAGCGTCACTGCTATAAATATTAGCAACAACAGGCCCTTAGCTATCAAGTTACATTATGTTGCATGAAACTGCCAATTGTCACTTTAATCACGTTATATTGTGCAAAATTAACTTACTTTCAAAACTGGAAACAACTAAACAAAATACAGGCAGGCATATAAATGGTTTCACTTTGCCAAACTTCATACCAGGAGGAGGATCAATAGAACATTTGTCATGATTATTTATACACAAACACACACCAGGTTTAATACAGCAATAAGCCCCTTTTGATTAAAAGAAATGTTAGGATCAAGACCTGATGCATGCACAATAAGATGGTTTAGATTACAATATCATTTGCAAGTGCCGGAGAACTACAAGCTTCAGATCATAGCATCATTAAAGAAGGAGTAATCATCAGTAAAACAAAATATTTTAAAATCATTTTTGAAGTATTATTTTTCTTCGACAGGTAGGTGGATGATATTATTTATAAACAGCTATTTCAAAAAGGTTGTCTGCAGTTAATTGTTACAAAAACTTGACCTTTCACGTCTCATTCTAGTCTACGACCGCGCGATTATTAATTTGATAAGACGGCCAGGGGGCTAATCCTAAAAGCTTGTCGTCACTATCGAAATGTATCACATTTTACTCTTTAAGGCTGGTTCTCATATAATCGTCCCGATCGCTTGATTCTTTTGTTCTGCAAATTAATTTACGCTTCGATTCACACCGAACAAAAGGTTCAGGCGATAGAAACTGGCGATCGGGACGATTATATGAGAACCAGCATCGTGGCGGCACATACTACAACTACCAGAACTCTTTGCGCGGATTCTTTTTTTCCTTTAATTTGTACCATTGTCTTGGAATTCTCAAAGGAGTTGATAAATTTGAATGAGAAAGAGAATTTGAAAAGGATTCTGGTAGTTGTAGTAAAATGTAATGAAATGTCCTAGTACAGCAAATTCTGAAAAGATTAATGTATATTTTTGGTCAATAAAACTTCCATTCATTCATATTTATTAATCCTTTTAGTGAAACACTAAGGTAGTCTACAGGATGTATAGTATATATAAGATTAAGAATAACAAGGTTAGTTTAAAACGCAAACAGCAGTGTTTTATCAAGTTTAAAAATTCGAGGGCGAAGCCCGAGCATTTTTTGACTTGATAAAACACGTGCTGTGAGTGTCTTGAACGGCTTCAAAAATGCTTTAAGAATTCCATAAAAGAAATTAATGAGATGGTTGCATTGCTACCCGTCTGTTATTGGTTGATCTATTCTTTAGTGTTTTAAAGGCGCGGTTGATTCAAAACCGCAGAACAAAAGCAACTAAAATAAAAATGTTTGCTAGCGCTTTGAAATTAAATTAGTAATGCAAATAATTTTCTGTTTGAATTACACAGTTGGAGGACGCCTTTGAACATTTGCCCTTCTTGCAGAAAGCGAATAGGATGCCACCCAAAAGGATATTTCGGCAATCGAAAAGTGCGGACGAGGAAAAGAAATTATTAGAGGAGTGTGTTCCGAAATCGACCCGAAATACGACTAAATGGGCAGTTCAAATTTTCACAGAATGGCAAATGGGAAGAACAAAGTTTAGAGAGTTGTTCGTTTTCATACGATAGAGAAAAAGTGCAAAGTTTGGACATAAATATCGTTAAGATGTCCGCTGAGTCACTGAATTTGTGGCTGACTAAGTTTATACAGGAGGTATACAGAAAAGATACGGCATCACTGATTTCTGGTTTACAACGCCATTTACAAGAGGTGAATAGCAGTGGAGCGATTTTGCTACTTGGAAAGAATGAAGTAAGGTAAGAATGCTTAAAAAATTGTTATGTTATTTGATTTTAAAATTAAACTTTAACCCGTTGAAACTTTTTTTTATTTGCTTTAGATTGAATTACTTCCGTCGCGCTCTAGATATGCGGAAATGAGACGAGCTTCAAGTGACGACGTTGCGAAGGAGACCAAAATGTCTGAAAGAGATGAAATCACAGTAGAGGAAGGGAAGACGATGTGGATCGGAAGCGGCTTCTTGGATGCCAAACAGCTAAGTCATTGCTCAATACTATTTATTTCTACAACGGAAAGTTGTTTGGACTACGGTGTAAAGAACACAGGAGCTTGAGGTTATGCAATTTTCGTATCGACTCTGTTTCGGTATTAAATTAAACGACGAGAGCGTTTCGAAAAATTACCACAGTGGCGGCCTCAAAGACCTCCAGTACAATCCGCGAGTTGTAAAGCATGTTTGTTGTGGCGGCAAAGATGTTAACCACATTCCATGCATCGTGAATTGTTACACCAAGTATACAGAGAAGATAAAACACTTGATGGAGAAACGGGAGGCGTTTTACTTTAAGCCAAACCAAAACCCCGAAGTTTCCGAGTATTAAGCGTTTAATCAACTTTATTGACCTTATCTCAAACGAGACGTCAGTATAAAATAATTGTAATAGTAGTAGAATAAAATAAAAATAGAAAAATAAATGTCTTAAGTTTTTGTGAATTCGTCATAAATCACATATATTTCGAATCAATTGACTAGCAATTTTTATAATCGAGATATCTTTCATAGATGAAATGTAATCAAATAAACTTTCAAAGTTGAAAGAAGAGAAGGATGGATTTACGGTTCTCAAATTTTCTAGAAAAAGTGATCTAATTTGATCAAAACTATCAGTCTTACAAATAAATAAGTAATGAAACTCGTTGCCAATTACATTTTCTTTACAACATTGCATATATACTTTATTAATGTTCAAATTTCGTGCATTGTACAAAATCCAAGCATGTGATAGGCTAATGAGCGTGCATTATTGGTGACCACAGCACTCGACCCAGACCCTCTCTTACCTAGGGAAAGGGAGACCTGATACTGAGTGAGCATTCGCTTAGTTACGTGTTTGGACGGTTTGCAAAAACTCATTACAATCGCCTATTTAACAGTGAAAATGTAGACAAGTATTACTAGAAAGGTAACGACAGGATTGAACTCTGTTTCCTGTGTGGACGATATATATTTTGAGGCGAATATTTCCATAATCGCTCGTTGGAAATGGCTGATTTGCGAGTGCTGGAAGTACAACTCATTGTTACAAGTCAACATGTGTCCGAGTGAATGAAAGTTTCTACTACACTCTAGCAGTCTTACTGAAGAAATAGATTTTATTTCTGAGACCTTATTCTGTCAATAAGAGGAGAACATTAAGCGAGAATTCAGTGGATGGTTCGAAAACCCAGGATTCTTGATTTGGAAAATGTTTGCATCGGAGCCGAGCACATGGAAATATGAAGCTGGTTTCAAGTCTAGATTTCACTCCACTGCCCCACTGGAATCTGCAGGTTAGTTATTTACGAATGAAAGAAACTATTAAAGAAAGTAAACTATCTAGGAGCTAAGCCGGCTAAATAATTGATATTTGAATACATGGCTCCAAGTGAAACGTTTTCGAGTTAAATGTACAATAATACTATTCGCCTCACATTATATTTTGAGGCAAACATTTGCATAATCGTTCGTTAGAAATGGCTGATTTGCAAGCGCTGAAAGTACAACAACTGAACAAGTCAACATGTGTCCGAGAAAATAAAAGCTTCTACAACACTCTAGTAGTCTTACTGAAGAAATGGATTTTATTTCCGAGACCTTACTCTGTCAATAAGAGGAGATAGGCCTGGATACAAATATCACGTAAAATCGCCTAAATATCATTCCGGAATATCACGTAAAAAGTTCTAAATATCAGGCAAAATTTTCTAAATATCAGGCAAAATTTTCTAAATTTCCCACTAAACAAAGATAATGTTAATACAGTTTTAATAAATATTATAATATAACAACCTTTTTTATTATCGTACTCGCATTTTTCACAAAATAAGCTTACAACCATTGGTGGATCCGCCATTTTGCTCTGAGTCTGACCTCTGTACTGACTGCACTAAGCATCATGGGATACATTATTAAGTGGGAAACCGCTGATCCAGATTACTGTTGCCACTGAATTGAGCTAACCAGTTTCAATCACCAAAAACCATGCTGAAAATGCCTAGACCCTCAACAAAATTCCTAAATATCCCAACAATATCCCATTTATTTTCTAAATATCACATTGTTTTCTAAATATCATGGAAGGTTCTAAATATCTAAAAAAATATCATGATATTTGTATCTAGGCCTAAGAGGAGACAATGAAGCGACAATTCAGTGGATGGTTCTAAAACCTAGGATTTTTTTATTTGGAAAAATATGTTTGCATCTGAGCCGAGCACACGGAGGCCAGTTTCAAGATTTCAATTCACTGGAATCTGCAGGTTAGTTATTTTCAAATGAAAGAAACTATTAAATAAAGTAGACTATCTAGGAGTTAAGCCGGCTAAATACTTGATATTTGAATACATGGCTCCAAGTGAAACGTTTTTTAAATGTACAATGTACAAATCATACTCGCAAGGCGTCAACTAAACTGACCGAACGCCAAAGTAAAATATTCTTTGCAAAGTTATCTACTTAGTTGGATATTAAAAGTCCTGTTTTTATTCATTGTCTATTGAAATGACATTTCTTTGTGGAGATATTTACCGTAAAATGATATAATTCATGCGAAATATTTGACTCTTTTCCGAGTTTTGAAGTTGGTGAATATTCCTAAATATTTTTCAAAACCATGGGTAGGTTAAATTACTGAATATAACTCTAGCTTTGATCTCTTGTTGCCATTATATATTTCATCTCTCTCTTCTTTCCATTTATATATACATGTATATATATATATTGTTTATCTAGAGCAGAATTAAGAGATTTAGTTAGGCTTTTGACGTTGATGGATGTGTTTCTGGTAATAGTTATGACATTTATATTCCCTAATATTAGTAAATACAATAAAATGGTGAATCAAGAATATTCACCATTTGCTTTGTTTAATTGATTAGAAACTTTCATGGTGTTTGAAAGTAAAGGGTTTTCATTGTGCTGCGGAATGTGGTAGAAAAATTTAAAGTGCCTATGAACCTTATTTTTTTATTTTAAATATCAATTCTACATCAAGTGAATAGTAGAATGGTACAATATATCTTGCTTTGAATGCTGTGCCGCTGAGTTAAGGAGGTTTTAATATCCAAAATGCTAATTACATGATGTCAGGGGAGGCATCAATTATTATACAAAATTTGTTGTTACAATTAAACGAAATTTTCAAATTATCAGTGTTATATATGTATACCCATGATTGAAATAAAATGATGTTAGAAATTTGTTTTCCTATATCAGTAGAACCGCCCATTCGCAACCACTAAGAAGTGATTGCAGATACCTCCCCTGACGTCATGTACAGTTGAACCTCCGGTAAGCGACCACACTCGGGACCTGGAAAAGTGGTCGCTTAGAGGTATTAAATGCAGTGATTTGACGGCTGCGAGACAAAACAGGCTTTTGGTAAGTGGCCGCTTAACAGAGGTGGTCGCCTACGAGAGGTGGTCTCACAGAGAGGTTCCACTGTAATTAGTATTTTGGATATTAAAACCTCATTAACTCAGCGGCACAGCATTCAAAGCAAAATATATTTTACCATTCTACTATTCACTTGATGTAGAATTGATATCTAAAATAAAACATTATTGTTCATGGGCACTTTAATTATTGAAACGTAGATTGATATATGTATTTTAAAGGGAACGACCTAATTCTGATCAAACAGCTTGGTTTGTGGTTTTAGAGTTAACACCAAGAATCATTTTGTGCATTTTTGTCTGTAATTCTCACAGATTAAAACATTGTGAAATAAATTATTCTTGAAGTTAGAAAACGATGAACTTCTCTTAGAATAAGCTCTCCATACTTCACAATTATATAACAAGATCGGTCTTGTAAGTGTATCGAGTAGTTTTAACAAAGTTTTGATAGGAGTACCATTTTGGGGATGAAAATATTTCATGATGCTAAATAATGATCTTAATCCTTTGTTGTAAACTAAGATTCTCCTCATTACGCTTAAAAGATCCAGACGGAGTAAATACAGTGCCTAAATAAGTGTACGAAGTTGCCATAGGATAGGGGCCTTGCTACGTATCCTCCAAGTTTCATGATAATTTTATATCTAATCCTTGATTTCAACAAAGAAAGAGGGGCGATACCCAACGAGTACTTTATGAAATTCGTTTGAAACCAGTTGTATGCAGCTCATCTAGCCATTTTAAGGCGCCTACTATGTCTTTTGACGTATTCTAGAAAGCTATTAGCTGTTCAAATTTTCTAGGTGGAAATTGCGTCAACCGAAAATACTATGGCAAAATATTCCCGGCCTACGAATTTGTTAGTAGTCTAGAACCCCTGGTGAAAATCCTGGGCAGGATCCTGGGCAGGATCCTACATAGGATCCTGTACAAGATCTTGAATAGGATCCTGTAGGATCCTGTAGGATCCTGTGTAGGATCCTGTAGGATCCTGTGTAGGATCCTGTTAGGATCCTACAGGATCCTGCACAGGATCCTACACAGGATCTTGAACCATTCCTACAGGATCCTGGACCATTCCTACAGGATCCTGGGCTATTCGTGTAGGATCCTGGGCTATTCCTGTAGGATCCTGGGCTATTCCTATAGGATCCTGGGCTATTCCCTGTAGGATCCTGGGCTATTCCCTGTAGGATCCTGGGCTATTCCTGTAGGATCCTGGGTTATTCCCTGTAGGATCCTGGGCTTATTCCCTGTAGGATCCTTACACCCAAATTATACCGTACATATAGTTGTCATTAAACATGAAAATAACACAGTAATTGTTTTAATATAGTTTAATAGAAACATGCATGTAAGTGAGTTACATGTATCATTACAATCACCAGACAGTAAAATACTCCTATTTCTATAAATATAAAGTTAAACTATTCATTTACAAACTGTACATGTACATGTATGTGTAGTTCAAGTTACATGCATATACAATAGATGGTTTGCACATGACGTCACAGCAGCCATGTTGGTGTACCTTTAACAATAGACTCTTTGTTAGGCACACCAACATGGCTGCCATGCCCTTTGTCATTTGAATCTCTGGGGATTGAGTGAAAATTATCTATACACATGTGTAGTCCAATTCAAAAATGTCATATTCTACTACTAAGCTAAGAGTCTTGATGGTCTGACTATTTACTAATCAAAGTTAATGTCACCTAAATTAGAGGATAAGACCTCATCTCTAAAAACCTTACATTTTATTGGACTCCCTTAAGAAGTTATTGCTTAGTGAATCAAAAATTAATTACAGAGTTGAGACTAATATGTAAAAAAAACTGCATATCATGGAAAATGTAGGAATTCCATCAACTTATAGCTGGACTTAAGTGACTTCTGAGATGAAATTTGAGCTTTTGAATCTGACTAGATAGATTCTTAAAACAACTGCTCAAATTGCTGTCAAAAATAAATTAAAACTGATCGATTTATAATACCTGCATAAGTACAGACTTCTAATGGTTTTATGTGAAAAATAATATAAATATACTAAAGGTTAGAGTTTAAAGGGGTTGTGTCATGGTGGTCATGAGAGGCATTTGTAATGATCATCTCCTTAATCTCTTTTTTTTGTGTGAAAAATATTAGATTTTGGAGAAAATCTGAAAACCATGTACTTGGAATGCAGTTATTTTCAGCGATTTTGAAATGAACTGAGGAACCTTGCACATAGATATGTGGAGTGGTTAAAATGAAAGCAAAAATGACAAGCAAATTGTATGTAAAGAGAATGACAATATACAGGTGTAAACCTTAACATAGCCCCTTTAAAACCTAGCTTACATGTACATGTAGGTTTAGGCAAAAAGTAACAGAGTTAATAATGAATGTTCCATGCCATTCTAACTTTTAGTTTATTACGTCATATAAATATAGCTTATACATGTAGTATATAGGTTTCACAAACTATACAGTTTTAATAACAAATGATTCTGATCTTCACTCACTACTTGGCAGTCAACTTTTCCCTGATTAGCATTCATTGTTGGTGATGATTTCAAGAATTAACCCCTTAGCCCCAAGGGTGATCAAAGGGAAGCAGGCAGATCTATCATGAGTATTAATGTATCCCGGGGGGGGGGGGACTCTCCATAACAGTAGACGGGGGTGATCGTCCTATCCCTTAGGGTATAAAATTCTACCATCTGCTATCCCTTAGGGGTGTTCAAAGAGTCTGCTATCCCTTAGGGGGTCTCACGCTAATGGTGGCCCGGAACTTATATTACAGTAAACCACACAGTCAACTGAAACTGATCGCTTAATACTTCCGGCTTTATTGTCGGTAACAAATACAAAATTATTATCACAAGTATAAATGTCAAATTAGACAAAGGGTCCATCAACCAATGAAAACGGGCATTGTTCTTAGTGATGCTGAACAGGAAATCTTGACTGTTTATGGGAGTAAACCGCAGCATCTAAGCATCTGATCGTGCGCGAATCCCAAAGACTGGATGACAGCACTCTCAACAGTCACCAGAAAAGAGATGCGCTCGATGGTGGTGTCTTAAGGACCGTAATAAAATTCAGGAAAACTGAAAATGTGTTTGTTTTATTGCTATCTCTTAGGGTTAAAAATTTCTTCGACCACACCCAATGTGCTATCCCTTACGGTTAAAATTGATTTTGCCGACGATCACCCCCGTCTACTGTTATGGAGAGTCCCCCCCCCCCCCCCCGGGTAATGTATCCAAATGTATAGAGAAAAGAATTTGGATGTCACTTTTGGGGCTGAAAGGGTTAAAAACTTTGGTCCTTCATCTTTAATCCAAAGCCTGTAAAAACAATTAACCACAATAAGAATTACGATTTTAGAATGGTACTGTAGTGTATAAAGTCCCATGCGGTTTACAAACCGGAAACTGACAAATATGTTTCTACATCCCACTTCCGTTTCTACCAAAATGACTTCGGTTTTGTGGGTGATTGTGTTGAATAGGGTATTGAGAAGCACTCCAACATCAAACATTTCAGAATGATAAAATTCGAAAAGGGATTAACAAGACCCGGGACATGATCATGTGAGTTTTGTCATTCCAAAAAGGCAAAATGTTTGAATTATTACTAGACTAGTGCTAGGAAACCAGTACTAGTAGTATAGTGAATCTCAATGAAGTCCATCTCAACTCTAGAAGAAATTTCGATTGCAATCATAAACTACACTTGAGCTCTTGGAAGCTTTCATAAATAGTTTCTTCAAATATATCTTGGAATATATTCAAGTACACTAACTACAGGGCTCTAACTATTATAGGCTATAGATAGCAACTTTTAGTGTGTTCGGTTCGTTAATTTGTTCATGTTGCTCATAAACTAACGCTCACCTAGTACTGCACAGATTTCTTCAGGAATTCATCTCCTTCCAGAACTGAAACTGCCTCTCACTTGGATCAGTTATTATTATCTTTCAGCTGATGAATATTGGCATTGAAATGCTGTTGAAATGACCTTCTAAGCGAGTTTAAAACTCCAGCAACAAAATGGCCTCTTGGTGAGTCTTGCTATTTGAAATGTGCTGTTACCAAATATGGGTATAGACTTGGTTCTAGGCCACTCGGTTGAAGCACAGGCAGCCCAAGCCAAAATGTTTATAGAATTGCCTCAAACCAAAATTAAACACAACAGTGATGAACAGGAACAACTTCTTAACACACAGGTAATATTTCATGACTTTATTTCTTGTTTTACTACTAGTAGAGCGGATATAGGTGTGAATTGTTCACTTTTGGGTTAAAAGCATGAAACTTACAGAAAATGTAGGTTATGTTATGGTCATAAAGAATCGATATGGAGCCAGTCGAAAATCGGCTGTTGATTCGAGTTATGGGCAGATTTTCAAAATGGCGGCCATCTTGACCGGAAGTAAAAAGTCGTGCTCCGGAAATTCATCAAAATTGAGAAGTTGTTCTGTTTTTAGGATGATACATGATTTTAACGATACTTCAAACTAATATTGAGTTAAAATGTCACAAAAAACGCAATTATATGCGATGGACATGACTATTGACACGAGTACTGATTAAAACCGGAAGTGGAATAATACACTACCGGAAGTCACATTAAACAGTCATCTAGCATTGTCACAAGAGTCAGAGCAACCACATAAGGCAGTGCAGGCTAGTTCGGCCTTTACACACGAACATCTCCCTCTGCAACCCTTCTTGCATGCACAGCGGACAAGTTCTCTGCATGACTTTGTCACATCGGGCAAAGAAGACCAATAGGGCTGCCATCCATCGTCACTCATGGTCCATCCCCAGTTTTGTGGACTAGGCAGCTCTGGTGCTGGCTCCATGGTTTGACCCCAACAGTAGCCAGCCTGATACGCAGCTCTTTTAGTGTGCTCCACTAGTGCAGCTCGTGTAGGGGGAATGGAATCCAGAGAACGCCCTTTCTGAGAAAACATCTGTTTCCTGGCCTCGTTGACTGCCGTCTTATCGCTGGTACGATCGTACATCAGAATGACATAACGCTCTAGACGTTGCATGCAGGGCTCGCTGATCTCTGTTGGACAATGTGATAAGGCAAGAAAGGCATCTGTTACGTCAGGGTATATCTTCCATGTTTCAAGTGCTGTCTTCTTTCCCCTCCCACCGAAGCAAGAAACTGTGTCACATCCCGTAAATGCATGGAAAAACGGGAGTGACCAGGAATGTGGTTTTCCAAGGCTACTAGCTATTTTGTGGGCAGCAATGTATTGCAGATGTGTACCCGTTCCAAATGCAACCCACAGCTCCAGGGTATTCTCTTCTGTTTGAAGATGGTGGAACGATGCTATGGTTAACACAAGTACATCGGTATCAACGGTGCGGATTAAAATCTTCCGATATCCTTCTTCTACGGCGTCAGCAAGATGCAAAATCATTCGAGTGTCTGCTTCTTCATGTGAGCATGGGGATAAGTTCTTAGTGTCACGAGCAGTGGTACATAGTACGTTTTGGCCATCTGTTGTTACAACTTGCTTATTCGTCTCGATTGATTCGATGGATTGTGCTAAGAACTTGAATAATTCTCTCTTGTTGTCAGCTACTCGAAGAAAGTCCTTCCAGTTGCGAGGCAGTTTGTTGTTTGCTGCAACACGCCGTCGGACTCCAGCTCCACGACTGCACCTAGTAGTTGCCTTTAGGCTGTTGTCAATGTACTCATCCCATACGACATCAACTCGGCTAGACTGGTTGATCTGTGCTATTACATAGGGCAAGAATGATTCAGTAGCATATTGGGAAAATGTCTTCTCTGCGCCAGGTTTGATCATGTTCACCAGAGCGGCACCGTCAATAATGATAACATTGACATCAGTAGGCATCATGCTCTGTGGACTTGTGTGAGATTGAAGACATTCTACCAGTTCAGATTTCTTTCTTGGAAGACGCAATTTCCCAAGTTGAGATAACGCTGGCGGACATCCCTGGTTTTCATGCTTGAAAAACTAATCTAGGTCTCCATCTCTTGACTGACATGATATATATAGCCTTGAAAAGAGAGAACAGTCACTCTTAAGAGATGAAACTCGTTCCGACGCTTTAGATGTCTTCGGTGCTGGGGCATTAAATAGATAGATTTTATTTCTCTTGATTGGGTCATACAGCGACTTAGTTCGGTGGACCAAACACTCAGATATGTAAGACTGGCTCTGTTCTTGACCAATAGCTTCTATCTGTTGCAACATTAAAACTGCTTCATGTCGGGGGATATCTTTCGTGTGTAAGGCGATCAGATCTTGACTGGCTTCCAAAAAAGGATTTCCTAGCTCTTCCATGGTAGCCACGAGTGCTTTAACATCTACTAAGAATGAAGTCTGGAAGCTCTTGTGGACTTCATGATGTTCTGTGACTGGGGTCTGATGGTTTGCCTCTCCATTCATATCAGCTTCAAATTCATTCACAAGTCTTGCTAACTCAGGGCCTGACACCATCCAGCGACGAAGAGCATTAGGGTTTTCCAGTAGACCGACTGCTCCGCCTTTTCCTTTTACTATGGCATTATTCTGTTCATGAGCCTGGTCAATGGCTATGCATGAAAAGTGCCTGGAAGACTTGTGTACTGTAAAAAAGCCTTCTTCAAACTTTGATGCGACATCAGGGGCAGTCTGATGAAGTCTGCGCATGTCTTGCAAATGAACAGGGAGCCAACGTGCATAATTTGTGTGGTTCATCGCGAAAAACCAAGGAATCATCTTGGAGAGGGAATCAATATACTGCTTGAAATTTGATTGACGGAGAGCTCTCAAGAACACCAACAGTAACAGTTCAAGCTGCATAGTTGTATACCAGTAGTAGAATTGTGGTACTGACATTTGTTGAGCACACCAGTCATCAAATGAAAGGGTTTCGCTACCATTCGCAAGCTCTTGGTACTTGGCGTATGCACTTTCAAGTAGGATATACGAGCTGCTTGCTGTAATTTGATGAGCCCGTCTTGTACGTGTGACACTAGATGCCTTGATAAATGAATCTGCTGTTCCAGATGAGGCAACATCTGCGTCCACCAATGCAGCTGTCCAGCCACTTCCTTCCAGCCATCCACCGATTAACTTTAAGAAAGCCATTTCGATGTGGAGACCGCCAAACATGATTACAAAGTTCTTCTCTCCATACAGCTTTCTCAACTTCCACTGCACTTGCTTCGCAAGGGCATACAATGGTTGGTCCATAGCAATGATTGGAACTTGACCAGGGTTCAAGTAATCGATGGAAGCTTTAATAACATCCATTGCGTGTTTGATCATCGCAGCTGACTTCGATTCATCGGGGAAAAGAGGCAGCAAAGCGCTGATGGCAGATATGCTTGTGTCTTTTGGCTGTTCTCTCGCTGAATGATATGCCGCCCAAGATACATGTTGAGTGTTCTCTGCTTCAGTATCAGGTGGATTGGCTACAACAATGCTGTTTATACTTTGAAGCCAGCCTTTCTCCTCACTGAGAGGTGTAGAGCTAGCAATTTCTGACACGGACTCTTGTCGATATTCATCATGAACAGGAACATTCTTTTCAAGAACAACTGGGGCTACTTGTGTATATGATAGGGGCAGTTCACTTACGCTTTTCGAGGTAGATGTTGCTTGTGTAATAACAGTGTTTTTGCGGATAGTTCCAGGAACATCAGCAGACGCATGCTGAAACATTGATATGCCAGTGCCATGAAAGGAGTCGCGAGCCGTGGTAGAGCTCGGATTGTGGTCAATGTTATCAAATGCTGCAGTCGTGAACAAGCCAAGACGAAGATTTGGCGGGCAGACTACCTGCTCCTCTTGGTATCGACGGCATACTGAATTACCAAGCTCGGTAGAGATGGCCAGGACCCGGTCATATGAAACACAAAGCCCTAAACTGTGCAGTGTTTCTATCAAGTCACGACTGCGGGTCTTTGCATGAATTGATAGTCCTACATATAGAGGAACTGGTGTCTCGCGATCTTTATTCCGTCGCTCTTGCTTCACAATATCCGCATCACGGCGCCTAACTCCAAGATAACTGTTATATTTACGGTGGCCCACAAGTGTCACGGCAAAATAAAGAAAGCCACGGCAGAACAGAGCAAGTTCACGGCACAACCGACGAAGTCGCGGCACAACAGAATAACTCCACGGCAGAACAGAATAAGTTCACGGCAAAACAAAGAAACTCACGGCAGAAGAGATGGAGTGACGGCATAACCGACAAAGCCACGGCAGTAAAGACGGAGTCACGAGCCACGGCGGAAGTGAAAACTCGCGGCGGAAGTAGACAGCCACTACACCCATAATTCCACACTGCAGAACTCCTGAAACGCGACGCCATTTTGTTGATTCTCTTACCGAATATCGGCGATATGTTCTACCTTTTCTCAGCATCAACACCATTTCTTTGTATTCATATCCTCGATAAAAGAGGTTCTTTATAAAATCCTCCTCACTATCCCCCATTGTAAATTTTATTGTTGCTTAATAGGCTTCTGGCTCACTTGACTTTAACAGTTCTAAAAATTAAAAACCCGGAACTCATACAAAATATTAGTCTAGCGTTAATATTATATATAATTAATTGAACAAGAAAAGTGAGTTTTGAGAGACAAACTGCCATGAGAGACAACCATCTCTGGTGCATGCTTTTAAATATATAAGCACTAGAAAAACAAGTGTGAAATAAGCACAAATGCCGCTCCAGGCCTGTTTCAAGGGCACCCAACGACGTTTTCGTTTAAAAAGCTGTTCGGGAGAGTAAGTTAGCCTAAAACTTTCGGATTTAAAAAAAATGTCCCTAGAAAATTGTTTTCTGAAATACTGGCTAGAAAATTTGTTTTCAATCCCTAGAAAATTATAGAAGAAAAGGGAGACTAAAAGGTTTTCCCTACAATATTCGTATGTCCCAATTCGTCTGATCCGATAGAGTCAGAACAGGAAAAAAGAATCCCTAACAAATTCGTACCTCCACAAAACTTTGCAACATGAAGTTACTTGGGCTAGAAAATTCTTGTTATGTTCTAGACTACTAACAAATTCGTAGGCCGGGAATATTTTGCCATAGTATTTTCGGTTGTCGCGATTTCCACCTAGAAAATCCGAACAGCTAATAGCTTTTTAGAATACGTGAAAAGACATAGTAGGCGCCTTAAAATGGCTAGATAAGCTGCAGACAACTGGTTTCAAACGAATTTCAAAAAGTACTCGTTGGGTGCCCTTACTGTTTACAAGTGTCTGAATGACTGAAACTTACGATGCAAGAAGCAAGTTGCACTATCCATGTGACTCAATGTTTTGCTTGTGCAACTTGTACAAATTGCGTGCAGAAAGTAGAAATCAAACTAACTTTTTGTGCAACTTACAAATATGAAAAAGGGATCTTACATACTAAACAATTAGTGAAATTCTGAGTAAATGATCTGCATAAAGCACTTAAGGTTTTGATGAGTTCGAGTATAAATCACTCCTCGAAAGAAGCGTATAATTTCGGCATGAAATGTAAACCTACCTTTTTCACAGTTGTGCAACTTAAATTCCTCAATGGAGACAAGTGCTTCTGCACAATATGGGTAGAACATATCGCCGATATTCGGTAAGAGAATCAACAAAATGGCGTCGCGTTTCGGGAGTTCTGCTGTCTACTTCCGCCGCGAGTTTTCACTTCCGCCGTGGCTCGCGACTCCGTCTTTTCTGCCGTGGCTTTGTCGGTTATGCCGTCACTCCATCTCTTCTGCCGTGAGTCTCTTTGTTTTGCCGTGAACTTGTTCTGTTCTGCCGTGGAGTTATTCTGTTGTGCCGTGACTTCGTCGGTTGTGCCGTGAACTTGCTCTGTTCTGCCGTGGCTTTCTTTATTTTGCCGTGACACTTGTGGGCCACCGTATATATTGGATCAGTTGGGAAATAGTGATACTGGCTTGAGAATGACTAAAATTGCTGGCTTGTGATTCAATATTAGGGCCATATAGAATCATGTTAATCAAAGACACTAAAGACTGTGGAACAGAGTTGGCTTGACAGTTATGATCAAAAGATCCATCAAAAGCATAATGCATGGATTGCATGTCTTTACGTAGAATACTTGCGGCCTTAGCAAGATGTATAGCATCTTCGTCACATGTGTGCGCTCTCTCCAAGGACTCTGCTAGATCACTTCTAAATGCCAAGTAGACATATCGTCCTTGTTTAAAAGCATGTAGATCAGGAATTTGGCACAGGATACGCTCTTTCAGACGAGAAGTGTTAATACGTACAGCTGTATCTATGCCAAATTGATTCATACGCACCGTATACTTACTGGCCAGGTCAGCAAGTTTAAACACTGGGAGATCTTTTTCTGAATTGGCTCTTTGTTCTTCAATGAAGCCTACAAGCTCTGCCAAAACAATGCTTTCAGGTTTCCCCTCAATTTCATTCTCTTGATCTTTTGCTTTTGCGTTCTTTTCTTTCTTATACAGAGAGGCTAGACAGGAGGCATGATAGGATGCCTCTAGAGCCACCAGGTCTCCCTCACTTAGCTTTGCCAACAGTTTCTCATCTTGTAATGTGTATGCACATTCGCGCACTTTAGCATCCATGCCAAGAGTGGAAACTTTATGAAGACTATTACTTCGACAACCAACCTCGTCACAAATGAAGCAGATATCAGAGTTGCCGACTGTTGGCGTAGCACTTGATCGCGTGTACTTTCCTCCAATTGGTTTGTCTTGTTTCAGAGCTCGTTTTTCGGCTCGTTTGACTTTCGTTGAGTTGAATTGCAAAAAACAACTTTTATGCCATCGGGCTTTGTTTATTATAAGGGTATTCTCCATTCCATCGCCTTCATCAAGCCTTAGGGGGTTCACATTAGCCGGCATACATCCTAACTCTGTAAGTCTAGTAATATTTTCAGCTAGGGTCTTATAGCCAGCACCAAAATCTGATTGACGCTTGGAGTCGCTTGGACACTGCAAAGGCTCATTCTTGTTAAATTGTTGGCAGATGACACATTTGCCCCAGTCAGTTGGTTCGGCTGATGTGCTTGTATTACTCATCACTGATGGACTTTTTTAACTGAAATAGCAGTTTAAAATAAATACAATTTTATACAATTCTTGAGTTATCTGCTCTATGCAGGAATAAATTAAAGGAATTCAAATCATTTGATAAGCTAGTGACTTTTATGGACCAGTGCTCAGTCATCAGATACTGTACTTACAGGAAAACTAGATAAACAGTGTCATCTCTTCATGTCATGCAGTCCCAGGCTCATTCGTCAACTCCAGTCTTCAGTTTATTTGTGCTGTGCACGAATTGAAATGATATAATAAAGTAAAATTCATAGCTAAAACCTTCGCTTTGCCTATCAATATTACCGGTTACTTACAGGGAAAATAGAGAAACTTCACGTGTCTAATCTCCATTTTCAGTGTGGTCCATCCCAAGCTCTTTCCATATAAAGAAGATATCTTAACGGTTTTTAAAAAATCTCAGAAGGCACAAATTCTTCAACCATCACGAAGAAGAAGACAAGATGGCGGACCAAAATGGGCGCGTATAGCCTTTTGGGTAGCTTACCAGTCCTTCCGGTAGGGAGTATTAATGACACAATTGTTATTGTTCATAATTGTACAAAAGTTGTACTTTTTTAATTCAATTTTTGTGTTGCCAGAAATGTGTATAAAATAACACACCACACAAGATAATTATAAAGGTTTACTTGAAAAAATAGTTTTGATATTGACAGAAAACGTTTTTAATAGTTTTTTGACATATTTCATTTGTATTCATTTTTTATTAAAACGTTGAACACTCATTACTAAACATTCATTACTTAACTAAAAAAACCTGTTAGAACAAAGGAGACACCTCATATGGATGTGTGGAGGAGAACTTCCGGTTTGGAATTATGTACTTCCGGTTTATCGTGTGTAGAGCAGTAAAATGCCATTTTATTCATGCAATTCATTTATTTATCAGTCTCATTTACTATTTCCTTGTTTTTTTTATCTATTTATATAATAAAATGTAGAAAGAAAGCTAAAATAAAGTTAAAGAAAGACATATTTACACCGTAATATTTCACTTCCGGTCAAGATGGCGGCCATTTTGGAAATCACCCCATAAGTCGAGCCAGCAGCAGAGTTCGTGCTGGCTCCATATCTAATATTGATAACCACGAGGAAACTCATATTTCCTGTAAGTTTGGTGCTTTTAACCCAAAAGCGAACAATTAGGCCAGAATTATGTCTATATCCGCTCTACTATACAGTTTCAAATATTTTCTAAAAAAATTCCATACATTACTAAATCATTAGCTTGGACTCCCTGTGGTTAAAATGGAACTTTGTGTCTTCCAAGTTTATATTCGAATTTCTCAATGAAAGCACACTTTTAAGGGGCTGGATGAAAATATTTTGCTTAATTAAACAATGGGAATTTTCTTTTTGGACAAGCCAGCCAAATTGGTGAGTAATATCAAATATTTAGTCAAAAACAACTAGGAGAAGATCGTTAATGTTAGAGTTTTTTTATTCTCTCAACAACAATTAACATCAGGAACCAGTCATTAATTACAGGGGGAGGGGCGCTGGCGGGCTGGCTGGTGGAAAAAGGAGGTGGGTCCCCAATGTTCATGCCATAGTAAGCTAGAGGGGAAATTATTGAGGAGGGGGGGGGGGGGGTCAGCAAAAATTGAGCATGACATTTTTCAGTTAATTCTTATAAGGATTCTGTTCCTAGAAAGAATATATAATTTTTCAAGAATTTCCTATGTCATAGGATTCAATTCCTATAGGATGCTACTTGGATTATTATTCATGCATATGTATATGTTGGATCCTATTCAATTAAGAGCTGCATTTTCCTACATGTATATGTAGGATCCTGATATAGGATCCTATTCAAGATGCTGTTCCTATGTAGGATCCTATTCAGGATCCTGTATAAGATCCTATGTAGGATCCTTTTCAGGATCATTTTCAAGATGCTGCTCCTATGTAGGATCCTACTCAGGATCCTACGTAGGATCCTTTTCAGGATCATATTCAAGATGCTGTTTCTATGTAGGATCCTACTCAGGATCCTGTGTAGGATATGTAGGATCCTTTTCAGGATCCTATTCAAGATGAGGTTCCTATCTAGGATCCTACTCAGGATCCTGTATAGGATCCTACATAGGATCCTTTTCAGGATCATATTTATTCAAGATCCTGTTCCTATATAAGATCCTATTCAGGATCCTGTTCCTACATAGGATCCTATTTAGGATTATGTTCCTATGTAGGATCCTATTCAGGATCCTATTCCTACATAGGATCCTATTCGGGATTATGTTCCTATGTAGGATCCTATTCAGGATCCTATTCCTACCTAGGATCCTATTCAGGATCCTGTTCCTGTTCAGGATCCTGCTCAGGATCCTGTCCCTGTGTAGGATCCTACAGGATCCTACAGGATCCTACAGGATCCTACAGGATCCTACAGGATCCTGTCCAGGATTTGCACCAGGGACATTACAATAATTTTCTAGCCCAAGTAACTTTATGTTGCAAAGTTTTGTGAAAGTACATATTTTTTAGGGATTCTTTTTTCCTGTTCTGACTCTATTGATCAGACGAATTGGGACGTACGAATATTTTAGGGGAAACCTTTTAGTCTCCCTTTTCTTCTATAATTTTCTAGGGATTTGAAAACAAATTTTCTAGCCAGTATTTCAGAAAACAATTTTCTAGGGACAATTTTTTTCAAATCCGAAAGTTTTAGGCTAACTTACTCTCCCGAACAGCTTTTTAACCGAAAACTTCGTTGGGTGCCCTTGATAGGAATTTTATCACAGCCAAAAAGGCTACAATTAATACTTAGTTTACGACCTGATTTGTTAAACACCATGAGTTTGGTTTTCTTTAAATTTACACTTAATTTCCACTTTTTAAGAGATGGTCTTGGGTATCAATACTCTGAACAAAATTCTTCCCGATTTATGCGCCAGTGCGGTTTTGAGTCGCCAAACGTCTCACTGCCTTAGGGTGACTTGCGCTAGTAGAATGTTTCAGTCAAATGTCGAAGAAAAACTGATCAGGGAACGCACCGGGCATAGATCGAATGCATTGCTAAGATATGAGAAAAAAGAGCGAGGAGCAGGAAATGAAAGTTAGTAAATTGCTAGGGCCACCAGATCTAAGTACAGCCGAAATCGAGAAGAAGGATGAAGACATAAGTGACCTGGACTCGTTATTTGCATGATTTTGAGGTTTCTGACGAAATGTTGAGTAATATTACTTTGCCATGTGTTGAGTAATCAGGAAATACTGCCACTTTCGTATCTCCTACGTTGCCGGTTGTATATTTAATAAGTGTACCATCCCCGGTACATTTTACCATTTCCCGGCAATTTTTGAAGCCACATCAAACTTGTAAAGATACCAAGGGATCAGATTGTGAATGCGAATTTTTTTAACTATTTAAGTACTTATGTATTATGTGTGATATTAAAACAAAATTTAAGAAAATTGAGACATTACTTGTCAGGATCAGATTGTACTTCGGTGTGATTAATACGGATAAGACGGAACTTCTGATTCTGAGATCTAAATTAAGCACCAGTTTTCTTTTCATGCGCTTGTATTTATTTTAATTACAAGTGTGTAGCAGGCTTATTGTTTGGCGTCTGAGCCTAGTCCTAACTTGTGACAACCCATGAAACAAAATCTTACAGCCTGTTAGATGCAAAGAAATAAGTGAGCATAAAATATTTACCGGATTGGTTCAACGGTTCATAATAATAATAATAATAATAATATACTTTATTGGGTAAGAAACACAATTACTGGTGACGCAGTAGTTTACAATGTTCTTATAATGTTAAAATGTTTGTTTGAAGTTATTGGATAAACTGTTGTTGAATAAATGTTTCTTAAAATTACTTAGTTGGGAAATGCTTTTCGCATCGCAACTAATGGTTCCATAATCGAGTGCCGCTCGCATGAAATGTGCGAAGCCCTGAATTCGTTCGGCATTTAGGTACCGCTAACCCAAGGTTAGACGAGGCTAAAACTTTACTAGAACTGGTATTATAATCTGTGCCGTCTGAGTATTATTATTCTAGCGGCTCTGTTTTGGAGAATTTGTAATTTGTCTGATTGCACTTTACCAAGTGTATCCCAAACTTCACAACAATAATCAAAGTGTGTTTGAATTAGAGAGTCGTAAATTTTCATAAGTATGGTTTGGGATCACAATTAAATGGTCTAGCCCTTTTTAGAGCCCCTAGGCCAGAAACTATCTTTTTTATCATGCAACTTGTATGTTCATTCCATTTTAGATTTTCATCTAAAATGACACATTGTTTTGCTTTGTTGCACTCTTTTTACTAACTCATTTCCAATTCTTAATATAGGTGTTTCGCCTAAATTAGATATGCGTTGGCTCGAGCCAATCATGATCATAAACTCAGTTTTTGCAACATTTAAATGTAACTTATTTGCTCTGAGCCATGCAATGGCTGATGTTTCTGAGTTCACGGTTTGCTCTTGATTCAACATCAACTAGATTTGAGCCACTAACTGACAAATTTGTGTCATCAGAGAATAGGCATGGTGTCGATGATTCCAAGCAATTTGGCAAATCATTTATATAAATGAGGAATAACAAAGGGCCTAATATAGTACCCTGTGGAATTCCACATGTGATTAATTGTTCACTTGATTTAGCATTTTGCACTGAACATGACTGCATTCTTTCAGATAAATAGGATTCTAATAGGTTTATTGAGCTATGGTTTATTCCATAAAGTTTTAATTTGTCTAGTAATAAACCATGGTCAACCGTATCAAAGGCCTTCTTTAAGTCAAGTAAAATAACAATATTAAAGAGACCCCGATCCATGTTTACCAGCCACGAATTAGTGGAATTTAACAAAGCAGTCATTGTTGAGTGCAATCGCCTGAAGCCAAATTGCTTGTTTGTTAATAAATTTTCTTTAGAAAGATAGTTATATAGTTGATCATAAAGTATTCGCTCAAATATTTTGCTAACGACTGGAAGGATTGAAATTGGTCTGTAGTTATCCATATCGCTTTTTGATCCGTTTTGTGTAGTGGGCTAATTTGTGCTTTCTTCCACTCAGACGGGATTTTTCCGGTTTCGATAACTACATTTATCAGAAAGGCAAGGGAGCTGGAAATGACTGGGAAAGATCCGGGAAAGATCCGTACGGGAAGTTATGGACCGCAAATTGACCAATCAAATTACTGGTAGCTCACAAAATTACTTAGCTAATTAATATATAATAGAAACAAGAACATACCACCATTTAACTTAATATTCTTTATTCTTATGTTTAAGTGGCTTTTCACTAAGTAGTAATAAATTACATTTGTATCTATATATATACCATTAATGTAAATAATAGTATTGCTTTAACTATTGTTTCATTTGCTCACATGTAGATAACCACAGTCAAGAACTTTTACAAATTTTCATTCAAAAATAATGTTCATGTGTTTGTTTTCCGTAGTTACTCACGACTTATATTACACATTCAGACAGAATGGGAAAATAAAATGAAAATAGAAAGGGCAACAAGCACAGTAAATAAAATTAATACCTCATATTAAAGTCGTTTACTTGTTCCATAGTTTAAGCTATGGACAGAGTATTCCCCGTTCTTAATGGCCCATGCATGAAATGCCGCGCAGGCCATTAAAATAATAAATACTAATAATGGGATTAATCAGTGGCATATCCACGAAGTGGCTCTTCATCCACTGATGGGCCTACGATTTAACGTCCTTATGCGAGAAGACGTGAAGGTCTAACCATTTGCAGTTGGTTCACAAAGGCAGCACCTTCTACTCAGTTATTTTAAGACCCTGAGTGTTGGTCCGGCCGGGGTTGAACCATCAACCTCCCGCTCGACAGACCGGCGCTAATAACCACTGAGCTAACCGGGAGGTGCAGTTCAAATAGGGGGAAAGAGGATCGACCCATAACCTATAGTACGGACTGAGCAATTAAGCGAGTTTAATAAGATATTTATCATAATATATACGGTTCAAAAGTATACAAAAGCAGCTTTGTTTCAATTCTGCAGTCCGTATGGGGACGTTATAATTGGACCACAACCTCGCCAATCATGTTTCCCAGAACCAATATGATGATGACTGCATGCATGCGCTCTAATTATAAATAAGTCTAAATAAAAATAAACAAAATAAAGTAAAGCTAGAACATAATTTGTTTATAGTACATAAATGTGACATATCTTACATTAACATATTCAAAACCTTTATAACTTAAATTAGACAATCACTGAAATGATAAATATTTTACCATCCAACTATAACATTTTTCACTTGTGTACTAGAATCGGTATTTGTGATAAAAAAATAAAAGCCAGGTGCACTTTAATTTTGATCGAGATCCCTGGACTGCCAGGTGAAAACAAAGAGATTATTGACCTGGCAATAAAAGTTTTATGCTGCCCCGGGCCCTGTGACAGGGATATCAATAGGGGGTAGTCCATTTCAATAAAATGTTAACCCCATCTAGGCAATGACCTGCACATCACGGCCATGTGCTCTCAGTCGGGCCGGGGCCTCAGTTGAATTCAGTAATCTACAGGGCCGGGTTGTTCAAAGCACGATTAGTGTTAATCCTGGATTAACTCTGCACAGAACCTATTAGTTGTCATGGAAATTAACCCTGGATTAGCACTAATCGGGCTTTGAACAACCCGGCCCAGGTCGTCAAGTACTGCCTTTTTAAGGTAATTATATAGTACTAATAGTAATATAGGACATGAAAATAGAATTTGTTTTTTTACTTTATCTAGCGATATTCATCACCACAGTCCCCGGTAGTTTTAAACAGGTCATTACCTTTCTCAAGCACAAGTTCAAGTTGTTGAACTTCACTTGGTTTTAGCTCCAATTCAAATGTCCTAAGATTGTTCTGAATGTGATTTGCCCCTGGGACACCAAAGCGACAACCAACAATAACACCAGCAACAGCAGGCTGGTCAAGGATGTAGCGAGTTACTATATTTGCAATACTGACACTGTGTACCTCTGCAATCTTTGCAAGTTCTGTTAGAAGTTCTTGGAACAGTTTCCACCCACCCCATGCATCAATCATCTGTTTATACTTGATAAGAGAGGCTGTGCGAAGCTGCTCTCTTGTAGGCTCTCTCTGATTTATATACTTCTCTGTTAAAAATCCTCCAGCAAGAGTTCCATAAGTTAGAAGAGATATACCATGATCACGGCAAAACGTTACCATTTTGACATTAGGTCTTCTATCAATGAGAGAGAACTGAATCTGGTTGCTTGAGACCTCTATTCCCATGTTGGTCATTTCCTCCAAATGGCTGGTGTTGAAATTCGTTAGTGAAATCTCACCAATCTTTCCTTCTTTTCTAAGTTCTGATAGGTGCACTAGTGCATCTAGGTACCTTCTGTCAGAGTAATCCCACCAGTGAAACTGCACCATATCCAATTTGTCCACTGCCATACGTTTTATGGAGTTGCTGATACCAGCTTCCACTATTTTTCTGGTCATAGTGCCAGGTCTAGGGACCCACTTGGTCAAAGCTGTAATAGAAATGATACAGCTGTGTCAGTGTGTGTCCATCAAGCGGATGCACTTGCATGGTGGGACAATACTGCTTAAATGGGCTCCATGCATGTATGGTCAAATTGTTTCAATTAATTGGTGGCTGTTAATTGGCTACAAACAGTTAAAGTTCCCTCCATCAATGTTTGATTGATCAAATGATGTGTAATATGTTTTCCTTGAAGACTTATTAATGTCAGAGGTGGATCCAGGGGGTGGGTTCAGGGGGTTGTAACCCTACCCCCCCCCCCTAATGCCTCCTGCAGATCACTCTAGTTAAAAAAAAAAATTTGCATTACCCCCTATGAGTGATCACTCAATCTCCCTTTCACAAAATCCTGGATCTGCCCCTAGCTGTTGATATATACAATGTATTTTGTTAGTCATTTTTGCATATTTGTTTTGATTTTGACCATCCCACATGTGCACAAGGTTTGTCAGTTCATATGAAAAGCACTAATTATAACTGATTTTAACTGTGTCCAGCCCAGACTACAAATATAAATATGGGCTTTTACCACGACACAGCCCTGGCTTTAAGGAGGTGATTCCCTTGTTTTGCAATGCGCATATCTACATGTTGGTGAAATCTAAAATCATAGGTACAGTAAAAATGTCTGTTGAGTGTATTACTGAATCTTACACATATTTAATATTGGCAATGAAAAATTAATTCATTTGGGCAATCTAATAGACTCGCCCCAGTCCTTCTTTGGGAAAGGTCTCTTGGAGCGCTATATTAATTGCGATATGTTGTTAAAATATCTCTGAAACAAAAATGCATGGTGACCCCCTTTCCCCCCATGTATTTAATCAGGCTGACTAGCTGATCGAGATACCAAAGTATAAAGAATTTTAATTTCTGAATGCTTAGATATTCTTATGCGAATTTAGTAGATATGCTTATGCTCATTTATGGATAGTAACAAAACAGATTTTGTTGTAGGGTCATTCCACGGTATTTAACATGAAGATAAGTTTTTTAAATGTTTTCCAACAGACCTAAAGCACTCATAGAATTGTAGCTAAGTGATGATAGTTTATTTTAAAATGACTTTTTTTGTAGCAGGTCGACATTGATGCATAAATTATAATTAATTACAATAAAAGCCAAAATGGCCGTTGCGGAGGGGACAAATCAATCACTTATTTATAAATTAAACAAAAAACTGAAATATTTCAAAACTTATCAGGACATAAACTATTCCTTAGACATTGTCCATTTGCTAAATGTCCCCTCCACAACATTTTCACACCTTAAAGTTTATGTTATTAGTGGTCAAATAGTCATATTATGTACACAGTATGAAAACTTCTGATTTATACCTGGAGGTACATTGTGCTGTATTGTAAAGTTCCTGGGCTCTCCATTTAAAGGTTTAAATAAGTTATATTTTATGTTGTGGAGGGGACATTTCTGTTGTGGAGGGGACATTTCTGTTGTGGAGGGGACATGTTCTAAGAGGTGAATCTAAATTATATTCAAAATGGGTAAGTAAAATAGCACAATTAAAACAATATATTATAGTGTTTCTGTATTCATGTCTAATTATAGTAAGTAACCCAAGACACATTTAAAATTTAACAATAAACCTTTCATTTAAATTCTAGTAAAACCACAGGTAGTCCTAACTACAATGTACATGTACAGTTTATTTTGTATGAACCTGCTTGTGCTAAATATAAATTACAGCAACTCAACTGAAATCAACTGAAAATTATTTTTATATATATGAAACTTTTCACCATCATTTTGGAGATTTTTGATCCATTTTTCCCATTTGCTGTCACTTTTCTCTTTTTTCCATTTGCTGTTGCTTTTCTCCTCTCTGCTAAAACATCTGCTGACAGCTTTTTTACAGTATTATTTATATGGCTTTGCATAATTCAAGTAATTTGCTGTCATTTATTTTAGCTTGTACATAATTTAACAGTACGTAATGTACTTGGAAAGAATGCTAGGAAATCCTGTACTGAGCATGTGCAGTAGGAGGCAATGAATTGTGGGTAATTACAATGACATGTGCTCTGATTTAATATGGCTTCTCTGGCTTCTTTCAAATATGTTTGAAATTTTTTTTTCATTACACCTGCTGCAAGATATTTTGATGGATTGCATGGATAAGACCCGATGCCCTTGTGTTTACCTACGGACTTAACACAGGCCGAAAAGAATTGTGGGTATACTGCAAAAATGTTCACAGGGGAAAGTCATAGGGATTCGTCTTAAGAATCTTTTATAAGTCCCCAAGCGAAGCACAAACCAGGCCCAACACGACTATCAATCAATCTTATATATTATTTATCCACAGAATCTTAAAGGAGCAGTGTCACGATTCTGATTGGTTGTTATAGACAATGGAAAAATCACGCTATGTCACGCGCCACTGCAAATTTCCCTTTCGATTGAAATAAATAAAATGCTGCTTTATCAAAATATAACATCAAACCTATTAACCATATAATAAGTATAGTTTTAAAGCAATTTCGGCTCGAGATATCGTGCAAATACGCCGATGCAAGCGGATTACTCATGGACTTCTACTTCTGTCACGTCTTTTGATTTCTTGTCCACCTGACACATTTTCAAAACTTTGGGCATGAATACTAATCGTGACACTGCTCCTTCAACAGTAACATTAATACAACTGATTTCAATAAGAGCCGTGCCTAATAAAAATATGCTAATCTAATCTAATGTTAATCTAAATCTAAATACAATTATGTGATACTAAATGCTAAAATTTATAATAAAATCCAATTAAAATATTTTGATTATCATTAATTCAGCGGTCACCAAGCATGGTGGTTTGTGCAATTTGTTTCTTAAATGAAACAAGAGACTTCATTTCGCAAAGCTGTGGTGGTAATTTGTTCCACAGCTTCGCACTGTCATAATGAAATGTTTTTCTTTAAATATTCAGTTTGGGGCTGTGGGAGACGAAGTTTGGTATCGGCGCCTCTTAGATTATAACACATTGAACTTCCAACCGTTGTAGACAGCTCTAGATTATTTATTATTTTATGCATAATTTTCGCTTTCCTTTTTGCCCTTCGCTCATCGAGTTTATCCCAGCCTAGAATTGGTAAAACGTTACTAGAACTGGTATTATAATCTGTGCCGTCTGAGAGTATTATTCTAGCGGCTCTAGCTGTTTTGGATAATTTGTAATTTGTCTGATTGCACTTTACCAAGTGTATCCCAAACTTCACAACAATAATCAAAGTGTGTTTGAATTAGAGAGTAGTAAATTTTCATAAGTATGGTTTGGGATCACAAATGGTCTAGCCCTTTTTACAGCCCCTAGGCTAGAAACGATCTTTTTTATCATGTAACTTGTATGTTCAATCATGATCATAAACTCAGTTTTTGCAACATTTAAATGTTACTTATTTGCTTTGAGCCAATGGCTGATGTTTCTGAGTTCATGGTTTGCTCTTGATTCAACATCAACTAGATTTGAGCCACTAACTGACAAATTTGTGTCATCAGCGAATAGGCATGGTGTCGATGATTCCAAGCAATTTGGCAAATCATTTATATAAATGAGGAATAACAAAGAGCCTAATATAGTACCCTGTGGAATTCCACATGTGATTAATCGTTCACTTGATTTAGCATTTTGCACTGAACATGACTGCATTCTTTCAGATAAATAGGATTCTAATAGGTTTATTGAGCTATGGTTTATTCCATAAAGTTTTAATTTGTCTAGTAAGAAACCATGGTCAACCATATCATAACAATATTAAAGAGATCCTGATCCATGTTTACCAGGCACGAATTAGTGGAATTTAACAAAGCAGTCATTGTTGAGTGCTATCGCCTGAAGCCAAATTGCTTGTTTGTTAATAAATTTTCTTTAGAAAGATAGTTATATAGTTGATTGTAAAGTATTCGCTCAAATATTTTGCTAACAACTGGAAGGATTGAAATTGGTCTGTATATAGTTATCCATATCGCTTTTTGATCCATTTTTGTGTAGTGGGCTAACTCGTGCTTTCTTCCACTCAGACGGGATTTTTCCGGTTTCAATAACTACATTTATCAGAAACTAGGCAAGGGAGCTGGAAATGACTGGTCCAGCTGTCTTTAATTTTTTTGCAGATATTCCATCTAAGCCTGTTGCCTTTGCAGATGATAGCTTTTCAATTAGCTTATTAAATAAATACTTTTGGTTCGTTAGTTAAGCTAAACTTGAATGTAGATGTTGCTTGCTTAACGTAGTCTTTAAACCGTGGTTCAGTTGGCTCAATATTTTCAGCAAGTTTGGAACCAATTTCAACAAAGTGGTTGTTAAAGAGTTTGGCAATTTCAGCAGGAGTTCTAAACTATTTATTGTTGTATTTGATTTCATTGATAACTCAATATTCCGTTAGCCGCCCCTATCTTTGGAAAATCACTATCTTTGGAAAGCAAAGACAACAAAACTTTCCGAAATGGCCTTCTTAGCTCCAAAATATTAACAGTTTGCTTTGCCTGAAGATGCGACTCTGTGTAAATCTCCAGCAATAACGAATCGCCTTTTAGTCAAACAATTCTTCGTTCAACCATGATCGAGTTAAGCCAGTGACTTAATGATGTCCAATGGCCCTTTACACAGAGTTGCTTTTTCAAAACGTTTCTCCGTCTTTCCATCAAGTATCTCCACTGTTTCAACCATCTCTCCAGCTTGCCGTCCAACTTCGGAGGGAACGAAAGTCTGTTTGAGATTTGGTTTGTATTCCCGCTGAAGCGTACAGTGAATGAGCGTGTGTGCGACAATGTTGACTTGTTGTTTCTTGACCTATTTGGGCAATTCCACAGTATTTTGCATGTCATGGAGGGGAAAATCACAAGATTGAAAGCTGCCTAACAATTAGATACTTGAATTTAAACAAACTTTTGAACCATCATGTATACCATTTTTAATAGCTATTTAGGTGTGATGAATTTCAAAATGTTTTGTAAAATACCCAGGGAGATATTATTTTTAATGTTAGCTGTCATGGAGGGGAACAGAGAAGTCACAAAAAGTACAATTCCAAAACTAACCCCAAATTCCTGTGAATATATAAAAGCTACAACTTTAAACACAAGTTTTATTAAACATTTAGTTCATCAACTAACAAATGACATCAAATAATCAAATGTTTAATTTCTCTAACTTCTCCAGCTAGGAGGTAAGTCAAAAGGACCAGCGCCATGGAGGGGAAGTCACGGAAGGGAAAGTTTTGACCATAACAATGCCATACCAATTTTGTTTTAATCAATCCCACTGGAATATTAATTTAACTTATATAATATTATGTAATTATCCTGGGAACATAAACAAGGCTGTAAATGTCAATCTATGATATTAGTTACATTTACATGGAGCACATGGCAAAGGTTGCCCACAATGCATTGCTGCTATGAGCATGCTCAAATGAAATTTTGCCTACAATACATAGCTGCTATGAGCATGCTCAGAGGTTACAATTATCTGATTTGGGTACAATGTATGAAAATGATACATTTTATGCAATTTCTAAGTAATTTAAACAGCTTTTAAAGTTTTAATTCCCCTCCGTGACATAATTCCCCCCTCTGTGACACTTGTTATTTTTGAAATAGAACAAAGAAAACTTGCAGTTCAGAATTTTTTTCATTTATATAGTTGTATTGAACTTGAACTCAGAAGTTTATAAAATATTGTGAATTTCGTTTCAACTGTTTTGGAAATATCAAAACTTTTATACCAAAATTTGTCACGGAGGGGAAAGTTCCCTCTTGGACGAGCTTTAGCAATACCCCCTTAACAGCAACTGAAATTATGTTTTGTTTCTCTATTAGTGCATGTGAAGAACTGTGTGTCCCGATATGTTTTTGACATTATTAAAAGCAAGTAGCTCATACATTTTTTGTGGTTTCCCCTCCGTGACAGGCAATTTTGTATTTTAGCTAATTAATGATAATTTATGACAAGATAAGAGTATGCCGACATTTCAAAATCATATTTTTTTTATACTTTAGTTATTAAATAATGGGAAAATGCAATGATCTTGTAAGTTTTCAGTAATTAAGAATTCAGAGTTCCATGTCCCAAATACTGTGGAATGGCCCATTTCTCCTCCCACCACCCCCCAAATACAATAGCAAAAGAATAACTCTTTTCGCTATAGAAATGACTCGATGACTTGCCTAATTGGAGCACTATTTCATTTCTTTGAGATTTCAAGTGATATCCTAACATTCTAGAGGACAATTTACAGGTTAATTCTTAATCAAAAAGCGAAGTTGATTTTCAAATTGTCACTTAAGCCGTTTTCATTTTGAGCCCTTCATAATTAATATGATATAGTCACATTCTAGATCTGTTAAAACTCAAGAAAATTGACCATTTAAGCCTTTAGTATGTCAGTTCTGTTATGATTCCTTCTTTTAATAATACCATATTTTAATTAACTATCAATATTATTAAAGCTTCCTATCTAAGTTCCTATTGCCATCTTTATACATTTAATTTTGTAGTTTTATAATACTTATGTACTGTAGCTCGATCAGTAAACATTGTTGTTCTTGTCCCCTGGCCTATCTTGTTCCAATTTTTTTCAAAGCAATTTAACGCTACTTAATTAGCTCAAATAGCCCTCATGGTTAATCTAAGCAGCGTTTACTCCATCTAAGTCTTAAAGTGCACCTAACCCCTTTTGCAATTTTTATACATATGAATCTTTGAAAGGTTTTGAGTACTTCTGCGAAGAAATTTTTGGCTTACAGAGAATATTCTATGTTCTAGGCTTGTTTGAAATGGTGAAAATTTGACCTTTCCTGACCCATGACCACATAAGAAAAAGCCTGGGTCGATTCTGGATCTTGCGTCACCTCATTAATGCATTATTCTCCATGGTGCCTTTCTACCACAACAACATCAATATATAGAGAATTTAATTATACAGTCTGTGAGTTGTTAGTAAAGAAAACAGTTAATTTACACAAAATGCTAATAAAACATGACGTACGTAAGATCCAGAATCCAGATTCATTGGTATAAAAATCGCAAAAAGGGGTTAGGTGCACTTTAAGTACCATTAGCAGCAGATTTTTTTTTTAATTCCTATATTTTGTTAGTTTTTGTATTCTTCTTTGTAAATGTAGGAGTATAAATAAAATAAAAGCTTGATTGATTGATCGATCAAAAAAACGTTTTCTGTCAAAATAATTGTTGTGTAAAAATGATAATAATTAATTGCAAGAGAAATATGCAGATTATGATTGATTTTATATTTATCAGAACACAATTATAATTTATGCAAAAAGTGAACTAGCAGTTCCAGAACACAAAAAATATATTACATGTTAAAGTTAATATATATATTATATATATTATGTTTTTAAATGCAGTGCATATTTGATTTACTGTATTTTAATTTTAAAATCATTCACTGTTTACAGTGTTATTTTGAATGAACTGATAGAGAAGCAAAGATACATTTATACATAGCTTTAATAGCTTATTTCTGAAAAAATAAAAAAATGTTAGCTTATTTACATTTAATATTATAGCCTGGGAAACCAGCCGACTCTTATCGCTCCCCACTCACGAAAGAGACGTCTGGGGAGCGAGGCAGAACATTCCATACTGATGACGTAGCAGATAGTCGTTTCACAATGCATAAATTAGTTGCAATTCTCAGAAGCCGAATGCGAACAACAGAGTTATTTTCAAGGAATATAACTACCGAGGCTGCTCGTTTGCTTGGCAGTGGATCACCGTCACGAACAACCATGAAATTCAAGCCTATATATTTAGCGTGTGTTGGTAGCTCGTTTGCTTCGTTCTTTCAGCAGCTCGGCCCGGTCAAGAGAATTTGTCCTACGACTGTCAAAACATAATAGTTGTTTATAATTTCAAAACCTACACACAGCACAGCAGGCCACTTTTCAAGCCAGCTCTTTTCCAGGTCAGTAGCCGAAGAGGTTAGCTACAGAATGCAGCAGTTAGTTTCAGGTATACTACCGAGGCTGTCCGTTTGTTTGGGTGAACGGCCATCACGTTCGTGATTCATAGCGCACTTACATGTAATTATGTTTATTCATAGCCCAGATTCACTGTCTGAACGATTTATCCGGCAACAACAACTCGTCCAGCATTCTGTGACAGCTCAGTGTGACAGGATTCCTATGAGAGTACCTTTTTGATCACTTACTTGTAAATGTTTTGACAGTAAGACATTTCGCTTTACTAGCCGCTGAAAGAATTCAGTACGCAAAGGAGCCAACAACAGCACCGGGGCTTGAATTTCATGGTTGTTCGTGACTGTGATCCACTGCCAAGCAAACGAGCAGCCTCGGTAGTTATATCCCTTGAAAAGAACTTGTTACGTTGTTCGCATTTGGCTTCTGAGAATTGCAACTAATTTATGCATCGTGAAACGGCTATCTGCTACGTCATCAGTATGGAATGTTCTGCCTCACTCCCCAGACGTCTCTTTCGCGAGTGGGGAGCGATAAGAGTCGGCTGGTTTCCCAGGCTATTAATATTATCATGTTACAGTTTATAGAATATTTTATTGTTGCAAAAAATGGAAAATATGACATGAGTTTTATTTCGCTTAGGGTTGCCTTGAAGATGTTATAGGTGGTTATACCTGCAAATGACTTTGTATATTAAAGCAGCATTAAACTTGAACAGTCCATGTTCTATTTATTTCTATTTGAATAATATATAAAGTTGTAAAATAATTATCATTTTAATAATAGTATAGACCACAGAGATCATCACCTCGATTTGTCAAACGACCCGATGACAAACACAAAGCTGCTTTATTTCAGAAGGAAATTACTATACCTTGCAAAATATAACTTATATTTAATGTCTGTGCCATGTTACAGCGAATTTAAGCACAATTTTCCCTTAAAACCGTTTTAAGGAAATTTGTTTGCTGAAATTCGCTGTAACATGGCACAGACATAGTTAAGGTTACCGGATACCTTCAAAACGAAAAAGATGGGAAAATATTTTTTTCGCACAGCAATGTAGTTTTAGTAGTAGTGTCTCGTATACCAAAAACTCCGTTAAATAAAAATTAATATTAACGGAGAAATACCAAAAGGAAGTTTTTAACCGGAAGTAGAAGGTTCTTTTTGATTGACAGCAGATCAATAAATACATGACAAGTGCTCACTCGCCAGTAATGACGGTGTGGGAATAGCACATATTAAATTCATTTCATTTTCCAATGTATACGTTTATTGAAAGTTTTTCCACACACAATTCCATCGGTTGTTGGCCATATATCTTACAAAAAGCAGGCAGGATGCCCTTAGCTTGAAAAACAAAGAAAAAAGAAAAGCAAAACGAGGCCAAACAATGCATACAACTACAATTACAAAGCCAAACAGGAGTCCTCGAAAAACCCAACAAGCGTTCGTATTTTCACTTTCAGACAGAGTGCCGAGTGGTCCACATCTGAACATATAAAGAAGAATTGATAAGAGCCAGCCGAGAGAATATTTGTTTCCAAGAAAGCTTAGATGGAAACGTAGTCTGACGGTGATCCTGAATCGGTTGAACCACGATCTCGCTATTGCCGTGCTGTTTCAGACGCCTACAAATCGCTGTCTCCTCTACTAACTATGCTGGCATTCAAGGCGTCTCTATAGTTGTTCACCTTGGCTTTGCCCCTCGAGGTCTTTTTGTCTTTCCCATTTTTCTAGCCTGGGAAATCAGCCGACTCTTGCCGCTATCATTTTTCAAGTCGCACAAAAAGAAACATTTTCTGGATGCGGCGTGTAGCTTTGATCGGAAATCAACATTGGCGGGAAATCTTGACAGATAGTTGAACTGTGATGAGAAATGATTGGCCAAGAGCTTGCTAATTGTTGGAGAGGCGGGGCTTCAGACTCACGCACGACAGACGGCTAGATTTTTTGAAGTCCTATTTTCTCGCTTTCGATTTTCAATCAAAATAGAGTTTTAAAAAAGCTCCCACACAAGAGGAATTTATTTGATTTGTGCGAAATTTTCACAAAATGTCAATTGATATCTCAGCTGCAAAACCATGTCGGGGAATTGGGAAATTCAAAAAAGAAAGCTCTTGACGACGTTTCCCGCATATCTACACGGATTATTTTTCGCCTTTTAACGGAAAGCATGATAACTTTTGAACTAAATCGAATTTTGAAATTCCCCGACACGGTTTTGTAATACGATTCCTCTGAAATACGACAAAGCAAACAGATTTTTAAACTTTAAAATATTTTCGGAGTCGGAGCTTCTGAAAGCCATCTCACTAGATCGGAGAAACGGGATGGCGGAAAATTCGAGATTTTCAAAGAACTCAAAACTTTTTATGTATTCTTGTAGCCAATTTTATAAGCTTTAAAATGATACATGAATGATTTATCTACGATGTTTCCTCGAGGCGCTACATAATTTAGACTTGAAACGCACCCTGAAGGTATCCGGTAACCTTAAGGTACACAAGAAGACACTGTATAGGTTTTTGTCGAGTTTTATTCGAGATTTACGTTGTACATGGAAAACTAAAAAATCCCATACGAATGCTGTTAAATATTATACAGATCCCAAGCTTGGGCTACCTGTGCTTTTATCTTCGAATTTATGAGTGGAAAAATACGTCTGCATAGCCGTTTGTCTGTTGATAAACATTGAACAATAGCACTCTGAGAAGTCTTTAAAATGTATTGATCCTCACCTTGAATATGTTTCGTGGCTTCGTTTCCTCTTTCAGATCTTAGCTGGCTAATGAACGACCCAAATATGTCTTCGGCAGGACCATAGATGTCGGCCATGTCAAAAGTGGTCAAGGCTGCGTCATAGTATTGGAACATGTCTTCCACCGCTTTCACAACATCGATAGGCCCGTGTGCTCCCGAAACTTGCCACATTCCATTCAATATACGACAGATTTGTAAACCATTTTTGAGACGACATAATGGAACTCTTGACATATTAACAGCGATTTGTTACGGAACACTAGTTTTGTTTTCATCCCAGGCGGCCTAGTGCCATTCTTCCAACGGTGGCGGTCGAAGGGTTGCATGGCGCGAAGATGGGGCGAATAAAAAAAATCCATCCAGTTTCTTTTCCCGTAACATTTGAACGATGCCGAACTCAGGAGCTAGTTTATACATTTGAATATTTATAGCTTACTTTAATTATATTTATATAGCATGTACGAAACACTGGGTCGAGAGAATAAAACCAAAGCAATTTGAATACTGATTGCATTGACATATTTAAATCGACTGTTGCTAGGGAAAGTTTGCTAGGGAAAGTTTGCGGGGGAAAGCCAAGCTACGCAGGCTAGGTGACTCCAAGGGTAAAGTCTTGTAGTATGATGACGTCATTAGGTGACGTCATGATGACGTCATCAAAATCAGAAAATTTCTAAACTCTCCAAGGATTTTTAATCTACTAGTAATTTATGAATATTTGCCAACCGCATAAAACCGAGCATGCGTTTGCCATTACAACAAAAAAATGAAGATTTTACAACACTTTTCAGTCCAATTTTAAGCTTTTTTGGTGAATGAAAAGCCATAACTTTGGCATTTATTGTCGGTTTCCAAAATCCATGATCAATTTTGTGGAGAACGTGGTCAACAATATTTTAACGGGGAAAAGTTTGGTGTTTAGTGAAAGTGCGCTAAATGTTTAGGATTTTTAGAAACCGGAAGTGAAGAAATTAACGCATGCGCAAAAGTGCCTGTCTTGTGGTCGCAAAAGTGCATTCTCGTTCCCAGTGCCTCCTCAACTAACTGAAAAATCAGAGGCCCTGGTAAGACACAAAACCGGATGTCCTAGATTCTAGGTTATTGAAACTGCGCATGCTCTTAGAACTCATTTCCGATTTGCTAACTAAAGCAATGGCGGACCTCATGGAAGCTATCCAGTTCGCCCTTGCAAAGCTTAAAATACAGTTTTCTTTAAAAACTAAACACTTGGAAGCTATTCGGGTAATTAGTATCGATAAGAAGGACTGTTTCTGTGTCCTTCCGACCGGTTATGGTAAATCGTTAATTTACCAAAGTAAGTTTAATGCTCTTGAAGGATCATCCAACTCAATCGTCGTCGTCATATCTCCTCTCAACGCAATTATCGAGGAGTGCACAGAACATGCTGATTTTCAGCTGCTGGATTAGACTGCAGGGCTGATGGTCGAGGAAGAATATCCCTATGTACCTGTTGTAGGTTAGCAAGGGCTATAGCGCTCAGTGCACTCGGCGTGGAATGTTTCTTTTGGTCGATTTGATGGTGGATTACTAGGAGAGCTATAATTTTGCTTTCGACCTCGTTTTAGCCTGGAATTTTGGATCGCCGCGGTTTGATGTTCATGCGATTGCTGAACCATCTCACGGAATTTTTCGGCAGTTTCAAGAGAGCGTTTGCACGGACAGCATATTTTTGTAGGGTAGGATTCTTCCCAGAAAATGAACGGATGGCTTAGATAAGAACCCAAACTTTTCCTTAGGTCGCTGTTTAAAATCACTGGGTGATTCTTATCCGATATTAAGGCGTTGCAGCAAATGCATGTATTTCGATCGAAAAGCTTTTCTGCTGCCTTTTTTGGCGTAATATCCGCCATTATTGGGTTATAGTCGATCGAAGGGAGATTTTAATTACCTTTCGGCTTTTGCCACCATACATTACATATATGAATGTTTATTAATTAATTAATTAATTAATCTGTTTAATCATGTTCTTTTAAAAGGCACATCACTTCATTCTTTATTATTTTCAGATATGAATGTTTATTCTTTTGATTATTTTACTTTTATTGAAAGAACACCTCAAAAAATGCCTTATTTTACTTGTTATGTTTACAACGGAAGTGATTTATCCACTAAGTGAACCGGAAGAAAAGCGCTGTGCGCAGCACCTGTTTTTCTTCATCGCGCAGCCGATTTGGCTAGCCAATCAAATTAGAGCCTGTTTCGTGTCTTACCAGAGCCTCTGATTTTTCAGTTAGTTGAGGAGGCACTGGGAACGAGAATGGCAAAAGTGTTGTTGCAGTAATGTCTACAATAATTGGTCGAACAGGATGTGCAATTTCTCCTATTTCCTCCGACAATGGCCAGTTTCGGGACTTGGCTGAATACTCCAGTCTGCTGAATGAGCTACTCCTTGATTGTCTGCAATGAGCTTCGGACTTGAAGCATATGCCAGAACCCATTTCCCGGCAAACCGAAGAGCCAGCTAAAATTAGACCAAAAGACCGAGATTCGACAACTTTCACGTGCATGCTCCTTCAAACCCGATAAAAACGAAAGGGTCTTTATTTCACTTTTCACTGTACGAGTGTGGCCCTATATAAAACTGCATGGTTGTGGCCTTTTTCCTTTGTTGTAGATATAAACACTGAGTAATTCTTCGCTTTTAATCTAAATTTCTGAAAAAGTTAATCTTTTAGAAGTAACGTTTTTGAAGCCGTTCAATAAACTCGCAGCACGTGTTTTATCGGGTCTAAAATGCTGCTCGTTTATTAAGTAATGGTCCGCGCAAGAGGTAGGCATATGTTATGCATGGCATGTAAAAAGGTGATAATTGTAGTATTGTTTCAATCTTCCACCTCATTGGCTTAGACATTAAAATCTATCTAAACAGATTTGAATTGCATCTTGTGAAAACTCTCATAACTTTTAATATGACGAACTTTCAATATGGGGAACATTTTTAAATTGAACGTTTTCTTGGTTATTGTTTTGCACTCTTCTGATTGGGCAAAATGTTTTCACACAAAAGAACTGTACCTTTAAAATGCATTTTTAGTAGATTTAATTTCAGAAATTTATGATTTAAGGGTTGATGAGTTGTCAGTATGAAAAACAGAAAATACTAAAGTGGGGAAAGCAAATTGCATCTGAACAATAGAATTGTGCCTACCTTTTGCGCGGACTGTTACTTAAACAGTACGAAAATAACTGTACGCTACAAGTATGCTGATACTAGTAATAAACTACTACTATCTAACTACCGGTAGGTAATACCGGTATTATATGATTATAATTATTATAATATACAAGTAATCGATTCTTCATCAAGTGAATAGATGGTTTTCACATGACGTCACGGCGGCCATGTTGGTGTGCCTTTAACAGTAGATTCTTCGTTTAATAGCTTCTTTTGTTAGGTACACCAACATGGCCGCCATGCCCTTTGTCATTTGAATCTCTGGGGATTGAGTGAAAACCATCTATAGGTATAATATTTCAAAGCCGACAATGAGGCCTCGACGGGATTTCAAGTCCGCGCAATTAGTCTAGTCCGAGGCGCTAATTGCGAGGACTTGAAATCCCGTCCAGTCCGAATTGGAGGCTTTGAAATCACATCTCATTGTCATTAATTATTCGGGATGGATGTTGTTTTTATTCCGGGTACAGGTTGACAATTGATTTGTTCATCATAATGAAGCTGTTTATTGTTTCTTGTCATTTGGGACTTCAATGTTCCAGTATTAAATTCAAATTCAAAACTGAATTTTGTAAGTTTGGCGTCATTTCAACATGGCTTCTCGTGAAAGAGACTGAGAGCGATGAATAAGAGTTTAGACCACTCAAACGTTTCAGAAAAGCGCGGAGCCGTGCCGAAGAGGAAGAAATGTTGTTAAAAGCTGTACCACTGTCAACGCGTTACAAGAACAGTTGGGTAAGTAAAAGTAGTTGAAGAATGGAGGAACGCAAGAGAGAACAAAATTGCCGCTTTGGAGGCTACAAGCTTTACCATACCGCTAGAAAGCATAGAAAACCTTGATATTGAGATGTGCCGAGAATTCGAACACATGACGATCCTTGAAACCCCGAAAAGTACTTGGACTGGAAAAAAATTAATTCAGTCCTTGGACTGGAAAAAAAATTGGTTGGATGTACTCCTGGGAGTTCTGGGAGTACTTTCCGGGGTTTCAAGAATAGTCATGTGTTCGAATTCTTGGTTGCCTCATGAATAATTTATTTATTTTATTTATTTATTTACTTACTTCGGCCATAATAGAAGATACAAAATAGAATAAAGTAAAATATACAACAAACAAAACATAGAGGCCAGGAGAACCAACACAGCGTTAGCCAATTACGTTGGTTTTCTATGAAAAATAAAATTACAATAAATGATCTAATTACAACACTTATTTCAACCTAAAAGCAGCATTTGAGAGGTGCGGTTAACTGTCTTGCCTGGTGACATTTCAGACATACAGACTTCCAAGACCTAGGGTTATCGATGTCAAATACAGAAGTGATGGCAGACACGTAATATTTAAATAGTAATAATAATAATAATAATAATGACATTTGTATAGCGCATATACATAAATGTTCTATGCGCTTGACAACTACATGTACTAAATAAGTGTAAATATAAATATCTGCGCATAAATTACATTCAGCTGAAAACAAGACTGATTACTGTGTACAGATTATATAGGTATGTCAAAAAAGGTAGTGTTTTAGTTTAGCTTTGTATTCATTAACGGATGGACTTTGGCGTATATTTAACGGGAGAGAGTTCCATAATGTAGGTGCAGATACCTGGAAGGCCCGCTGACCATAGGACTTGAGTCTGGCAGTAGGACGGACAAGGCGTAATGTATCAGCTGAGGATCGGAGTGTTCGGGTAGGCTTGTATATAGTTAATAATTCTTGTAGATAGACAGGAGCTAGGTTATTAAGTGTCTTATACGTTAACAATAATAACTTAAATGTAATCCGCTTATCTACTGGTAGCCAGTGGAGTTCTCTAAGGACAGGTGTGATATGATCATTTTTCTTAGAATAAGTTAAGATACGGGCAGCAGCATTCTGAACAGATTGTAACTTCTGTATAAGATAGTTCGGGAGGCCGTGTAGTAGGGAATTACAATTATCGAGTTTGGACGTAACAAATGCATGAAAAAGTGTTTCAGTGGTGGTCAGCGACAGTAATTTCCGTATTTTGGAGATGTTCCTTAGCTGAAAAAACGCAGATTTGCAGATTGAGTTAACATGTCGAGTCATATTCATAGTATCGTCAAAGATTGCTCCAATGTTCCCAGCATGGTTTGATGGGTGAATGATGTCTTTTCCCACAGCAAGAGATAACTTGTGAGAGCATTGCCAGTGACTGGAATGGATTATTAGGAGTTCGGTTTTATCATTATTTAGTTTAAGCTTGTTAGAGGACATCCATTGATCGATTTCAAGTAGACAAGATTCGATGTTAGCTTTTGTCGAGGCAAGATCAGTATCATCATTTGTTGTGAATGTGGAGTAGATCTGTATGTCATCTGCGTAGAGATGGTAGGACATATTATGCTTTCGTAAGATATTTCCAAGGGGAGCAGTATATAGTAGGTAATGATCTAAACTTAGGTAATGATCTAAAGTAATGATCTAAACTTAGGTAAAGAGATATATGATTTGCGCAGTTCGTGTGGAAGTGTATTCCAAGTTCGGGAAGCTCTTATAAAATAACTATTTTGGTAACACAGGGTCTTGACATTAGGAATCTGATAAGTAATAAGATTAAGTGAGTTATCCATCGAACGTAGAGAGATGCTTAAATTAACCCTGTTTACAAGCTTTGGCAAAACATCTGGAGCTAAGGTTACTAAACCGTGTTTTGCCTTATACAAGAAGATGAGGTCAAGGTATTCATACCAGTAACATAAAGGTAAAAGCTTTAGAGTTAAGAGTCTAGATTTGTAGGAGATGTCTGTTTGGAAGGGCAACAGGTGAATAAACTTAGTAGCCCTCCTTTGTGTTCCTGCGTCAGATCGACAGTTTGTGGGCTCATACTTGTGAGGCATAGGCAAGGTTCGACCTAACCAGGGACAAGTACAGACATCGACGGGCGCTAGTACTTCGGACTTTGACGGCAGAGCGTCTGAGTAGGCCAAGCAACTGGTTCGCATTGGTGATCTGTTGACGAATATGAATGGACCATGTAAGGTCGGTACCAACGGTCACGCCTAGGTCTTTGGTCCTTTGGTCCAAAACTTGACCACTGATCAATGGTATAGTTAGCCAATAGGGGACTGCGTTTCCTGGTAATGATTAAAACTTTACATTTCTTCGCATTGAACTTCAGCCGCCAAGAGCGTGCCCAGGTCGCCAAATTAAATACCTCACCCTGAAGAATGGAGATGTCTGCTGCAGATTCCACTACCGAGAAGCATTTGGTGTCGTCAGCAAACATTGTCACCTCGACGGAGGACGAGACGATCGATAATGGGAGGTCGTTGACATAGATCAAGAACAGAAGGGGTCCCAGAATAGACCTATAAGGAACACCGGAAGTGACTGGAAGCGTATTCGACATGGCACCATGAACTGTTACACGCTGCTGGCGACCAGAGAGGTAGTTCTTGAACCAGTCTAGCGCTCCACCTGTGATACCAAATCGGCTAAGTTTGCGCAAGAGTAGTTTGTGGTCAACTGTGTCAAAGGCTTTAGAGATGTCGAAGTAGAGGACGTCGGTTTGTTTGCCCAAGTCCAGGTTTTGACCAATGCGATGGAGGACTGTCAGTAGCTGAGCGGTACAGGATTTGCCTTTAAGGAAGCCGTACTGAGCTTCAGAGATCATATTTTGAAGGTGGTCTATCAGACGATTGTAAATACAACGCTCCAGTACTGTAGCGACTATGCACATCAAGGAAATGGGTCTGTAGTTTTCTACATAACTCTTATTTCCTTTCTTGTGGAGAGGGGTGATGTTGGCAAGTTTCCATTCAGTAGGGAGAGTTCCAAGCTTGAGTGACTTGTTAAACAGGTGAGTGAGGGAGTATGAAATACTTGACGCGCATTCCTTTAGTAGGCGGGCAGATATGTCCCATAGGTCCCATAGCTTTGTTTGGATTGAAAGACTTTAACACTTTAGATACTTCACTGGGTAGCAAGATTATCTCCGAGACAGTCACATTAGTTATAATTAATGATGAGATGAATATTTGAAGGTCAGCTGTACCGCTACGACTTTCCTTGGAATATTTCTCTTCCACAACAATTTATACGCGATCGCCTATGGCGATGCTTCGTGTTGATAAACATTAGAATTGTTATGGTAATGTCCAACTATGATTTCAAAAGGCCGCTGTCTCAGGAGCCAATGGATCTCTGGTTGGCACATTAATGACAATGGATGACGTGCAGTAAGTAACGCTATATAGCGTGAAATAGATATTAGAAAATTAGACCTTAATTCCATTGTTTTCTTTTGTTTCTACTTGACTATTATTAGAGGGCCACAAATTTATCAGAGTAAACTGTTAGATGTAACCCTCGTTAAATAAAGTTGTTGTATAGACCATTTTCCAGGTATGCGCACGCAATATTGGCCCGCCAAAATAGCCGCCAATTTTTGAACAATAGCCGATATTTGAATAAAGGCTGACGCATCAGAACGAGTCTAACGAAAGCTAAAAAAAAATCACGGCCCGCCAAGAAATACTTCATGTAGGCAGCTTGGATTTAGTATTGGTTGAAATAATAGGGAGGGTTATGGAAACCACTACGTGATTGCCCACGTGAAGTATTTACCGGCCCGTCAAGCCTGTTGCGTGTGCATACTTGAGAAAATGATCTATTCTATTCTAGATACCGACTATTCATTTTTGTTTCACGGATTAAGTAGAAACACTCTAGGCTACAATAGCTTAAACCCTATTCGGCGGGATTGAATGTTTAACGTGGGCTATTATGTAACCGTTCTAGGATGGACTTAGCTAAAGTTAAAAAAGTATGTTATCACCTAAAAGATTGAAATTACAAGTACATGTCCTCCGCGCCGCGTGTGAAAGGTCCGAGACTTGGCAGAAAATGTAAAACAAATGTTTTGCTAACAAAAGGTGCATATTTTAAAGCTTAGGACTCCCGACATAACTTTATACATTAGAAAAACTGATGATTCTACTCACCATGCAGACACGACCTGCACTTGAAGTTTTTGTTCTTCCAGGGGCTATATATATTAAAGTGCAAGTATCATGTCAAAAAAGTTAAAAATTATATTGTACTATTGTGTTTGTTTCTCACAAAAAGGTATTAATCTTGCAAATTTTGTAACATTTCTGGCATTAAATCCCTAATTTTGATTAAGTTTCATGGATCCTGTGAAGTCATAAGATGAATCAACTCCCTCCCTAGAGAAAACTACTACAATAGAATCTAAATAAACTATTAATCCTCCAAAAAAGAGCACTCCGTTTGATATATTTTGCAAAAACAAGAGATCCCGCAATTCCCTTTTTTATCCAATCAAAAACACTACCTCTGTCATTTTTATATTTTGAGCACCTTACTAATTTAATGCATGATATCCAAAATAAAGTAGCTCCGGTAAACATACTTAACATTTTTCAACAATCTAAACTGAAATACATATCCGTAAAAAACTATATATAGCTCATTATACTTTATTTATACCGTCCCTTATTATCATTAATTATTTTTATAAACGCTCCATAGATTCATAAAGATAAATACTGTCATTCATCTTGTACACATAAATATATTATTAGCAGTTACCACTCCAATTTATACTATGCAGATAAGCTTCTGCTAGTTAGTTCTTCAATGTATTATTTAATTATCTTTCCCCTGCCCCCGCCTCGAATAGTATTGTTTTTGCTAATTTGCGGGTTGACAAGTATCTTAATTCTTGTAAGTGTTTCTTTCATAATAAATTGTTGTTGTTGTTAAATCCCGTAAGTTTTCTTTGTGACATCACAAGATGAATCAATCCCGTAATTCGCGTAGCGTTTATTCTAGTTTAATTTCTGCTCCTGCCTCTCAAAGAAAACTAAGTTAGATAACTGAAGTATATCAGAAATAGAATTTGGAGTAAAAAGAGTTAATGTTGTTTTATGGCTTTACTTGCACTATAAACAACGACCGAGAACAGAAAAAACAGTAAAATCCCTGGGCAATCTCGGCTGAAAGACAATCTTTGCTATCAAATGATTGATATGCATGCGTAAGTCTGTTTCTGTGTTTGTCTCCAGTAAATCGTACACTAGATATCATTTATGCACCGATTTTCCCGTAAAAACTCATTTGAATTTCCTGCGCGCCGCCATCTTGGATCTGATGACGTCACAGTATTGATGGCGCGCAGGAAATGTAAATCGGTAAATAAATGACATCTAGTGTACAATTTACTGTAGACAAACACAGAAACAGACTTAGGCAGCCATAACAATCATTTGAGAGCAAACAGTGTTTTTCAGCTGAGATTGCCTTTAACAAACCCACTCTGGTTCCCAGAGCTGAATGACTAAGGCCTTATAGTGACAAAAACACATCCTAATAGGTTTAGCAGGTTAAAAAGATCACCAACTGCAGAATTTCATTGAACAATGTGTCTCAAAGCACAAGGCACAACAGACTGAAAACCCAGTGAAATCCCCTCACGGCAAAGCCTACCAAAAGCAAGGCAAGTACTTTTCAGCCGTGACCTCGCGATCAGACTTTATGTACCGATCAATTCGAAACATCAACATCATCCCCGTAGTGGTTTCCTATAACCCTCCCTATTATTTCAACCAATACTAAATCCAAGCTTTTTTGCTCTGACGAAGGGCTAACGCTCGAAACGTCAGCTGCTACTCGCTTTCCACGGCGGTTAGCATACCTCAATCGACTTTAGTTGATTACATACCAGTCAAAATCCAAGCTGCCTACATGAAGTATTTCTTGGCGGGCCGTGAGTTTTGTTAGCTTTTGTTAGACTCGTTCTGATGCGACAGCCTTTGTTATTCAAATTACCGGCTGTTGTTCAAAAATTGGCAGCTATTGTTCAAAAAGCGATTTGGCGGGCCAATATTGCGTGCGCATACCTGAGAAAATGGTCTATTGTACTTGAACAGATCCCAGGACCCGAACAGATCCCCAATTGTACCTGAACAGATCCCCAATTGTACCTGAACAGATCCCAGGACCCGAACAGATCCCCAATTGTACCCGAACAGATCCCAGGACCCGAACAGATCCTTAAGGATTTATAGGAATGGACTCATGGAAAGTAGTAAACTTCGCTAAACTTGGTCAACATTCCCCCTCTATAGAGCAAACATTAATGACACATGTGACTCCAAGCTGATGACATCATTAGTCACGTGACTTTAGTTACGTATCGGAACCGGAACGGGATCTGCACGCATTTAGACTGAGACTTGGACTACACATTTTGTTTGAATTTTTTTTTTAATAATTTGTTTCTGTTTTTATTGAATCAAATATATAACTACTACAACTTATATAACTAATATTCAACTAGCAACCATAACTCTTTTTAACAATTTCAACCAGTATTCGCGCAACCTTCTCGGTCAGATCGAAGATGGCGGCTACTCTGAGAGAAAACCCTGGTAAAGGCCGAATCACGTGACCAAAAATCTCAAGAAATCCTGGAGATTTTAATCACGTGATGTGGGCATCCAATATGGCGGCCTAGCTAAATATGGAAAAGTTTAACACGTGCCTACAAACCATAGGTATCCCAATCCGGAGTGAGCGAGATGCGATTAACGGTATTTCCACGCTGCGAACGACGAAGTGAAAACAGGTCTACTAAACAGTTCGAAACTATAGTGGAGTTTACTTGGATAAAGAAACAGTGTAAGGGTATCAAAGCTACCAGGGTGTATCTAAGCTAGAAGAGAATCCTATAAAGCCGTCAGTCATTTTCTGTTAGCGTCGAAGCGAAGAGATCGATAGCACATGTTCAGATTTAATGCACCTATCAATGTCAGATGTGGCCGGGCAGATGTGGGGCAATCCCCACCCTGGGGACTAAATTATGGGTCAAAACGAATCAAATCCCCCACCCTTGTATGAAACTGATTTACACAAATTCAAGAAGTATTTGGAATGATCTATAGTAAATAGGAATGAAGCGTTGAAGAATTAAATTAATTTATATTTTTAATGTGAACTGGACGGTAAACCTACCTTTTAGACGAATCCAAAATGGCCGACAAACATTTAGTACCAGTCCCTCTATTCCAAACGTCCCCACCCTGTGGTCCAGGCTCCTGTTCAAATTCCCTGGCTTTCTTCTGCAGCGCACTCAACGGCATAATTCCCCTTTAAGCTTTGTTGAGTGACGGAACTTTGAAAAAGGTTTAAAAAAAGTTAAACTGGAGCTCTTGCAAATCCTCCAATCGTAGCTGGGTCTATCAAAGTTATTTATATGCAACCATAAAAAGTTCATTTCTTTTATACTGAACTGGCTATAAACACTTATAGCTGGCTGTCGACACTTATAACTGGCCATCGACACTTATAACTGGCCGTTGACACTTATAACTGGCCGTTGACCCTCATAACTGGCCGTCGACACTTATAACTGGCCGTTGACACTTATAACTGGCCGTCGACACTTATAACTGGCCGTCGACACTTATAACTGGCCGTCGACACTTATAACTGGCCATCGACACTTATAACTGGCCATCGAAGACGGCTGTCGGTATCACGTGGTTCCAGTGTCGTCGTGTTTAATAAAAGTAATCACTCCATGGTTATAGGAAAATGGCTCTTCCTTTATTAGTGGTTGCTTTTGTAATTGTTTCTAGTTTGTCACGTTGCAATGGCGTGTTGTCTTCATATATTTTTGCTCTAAAACACAGAAACATATGGCACCCGAGATAAGTTGATTGAAAATTACTTTCGTTTGGGATTGGAATACTCGGATATTTTACTCTTTCTTCTCTGTTGTCATGGAATAAGTCTGACCATGAGGCAGCTGTAAAGGATTTTACAAGCAAAAGGCCTTTCAAGAATACAAACATTATCTGGTGCATCTGTCGATAACTGATTAGATTTCAACTACCCTGTAGTTCCTCAGACATCTATATAGCAGCAAGTACTTCTGTCAGAAGACTTCGCTGTTTTTTTCTTCTTCTTGAAAGGCATTTTGCTAGTAAACACTGGTATATAATCAACTAATTAAAGTCGATTGAGGTATGCTAACCGCCGTGGAAAGCGAGTAGCAGCTATTGCTTGTAAAATCCTTTTCAGCTGCCTCGCGCTCGGGCTTATTCCACGACAACAGAGAGGAAACAGTAAAATCTCCGAGTTTCCAATCCCAAATGAAAGTAATTTTCAATTAAATCATCTCAGGTGCCATATTTTTCTGTATTTTAAGAGCAGGAATGTATGAAGACAACACGCCATTGCAACGTGACAAACTAGAAACAATTACAAAAAACGAAGAGCCATTTTCCCATAACCATGGAGTGATTACTTTTATTATTATAAACATGACGACACTGGAACCACGTGATACCGATAGCCGCCTTCGATGGCCAGTTATATGTGTCGACGGCCTGTTGTAAGTGTCGACGGCCACTTATAAGTGTCGACGGCCAATTATAAAAGAAATGAACTTTTTATGGCCCCTATAAGCCACCGTACGAAGCCTCTGTTATTCCGCCGTTCCGTCAAGCCGCAAATTACACCATCCGCTCGGCCTGTGTCCAAATCACCGCTCTTGGCACATGAAACCTAACTCTAAATATCTAGCTAATACTAATAGCGTTTGTATGGTAATTTCAACGAGCTAGGAATACGAAAGAATTATGAATACTAGTGGGAGGACCGGCTAACTCAGTCAATAATTTTTTTTTATCATGACCATATGTATATTTTTTTGGAGAACAAACAGCAAGAAAAATTGTGCAGGGCCCGACGGCTTTTTCCGACCCGCTCACGCCATACACGTCCGGCCCTCATCACGTGACCTTTTAAATAGTTTTTTGAAAGGAAAGCGCGCGCGGGGCCGTACGGGTCATATGATAAAATGCCTTACCTTGCTTGGTGGAAGTAGGTACTGTAACAACAGAGTGCTGATTTCGTGTTTGCTTTTGATTTCAAGTGCGAACGCGAAGGGATTTTTGAGCCGATTTTCAGAGCATTGAAATTGGAGAAACTGATCAAAGAAACAAAACAAGATCTCCAAAACAAATGAGTTTTTCTCCAAAGTGGGGAGTCAACCGATCGCTATTTATAGCTCTGGCATCCAACATCGTATTTCCAGCATGTCTAGATTTGATGCAATATTTTTTCCAGTTACATGCTTCATGTTGGTGCCGTTTGGCGCGTGGTTAAGCATGTTCCCAGGTAAACAACGATTTGTGGCCATAGCGACGCAAGTCTTTCCATATTTATCAAAATACAAAAGCTTACCCGAAAAAAACAAACCCTAAACGTCAGTTTTAGAGTAACAGGTGATTAGAGTTCACGGGTAAACAAGAAAAAAAGATAATGCAAGTTACGTATGCGGAACCGGAACGGGATCTGCACGCATTTAGAGACTTGGACTACACATTTTGTTTGAAAATGTTTTTATTGAATCAAATATAACTTCATTTGTGTGTACATATATATTATATATAATTTTGAAAGGCATTAGAGGTTTTTGAAAGTATTCATCGCGGTGACTGCACTTATGGTATAAAGTATGGTATAAACACAGGAAGCCCAAGCTCTGTTTATGTAAATTTAATTTATAAGGGTTTGTATGGGAATTTTTTAATCTGGCTTTTCGATAAATATATTGCAATAAAAAGGAATAAAACTTACCTGGTGTTTATAGCCTGTATCTTGACTATGTTTGTATGCAGTTGCAGCGAATTTAGGCGAATTTTAAATCCTTTCTCTGCAACTAACGAAAGCTAGATTTAAAAATTCCACAGCTTGGGCATCCTGTGTTAACGGTTTTGGCACCACTTTGGCGAGTAACGGGCATAGATGGCTGCTTTTGGCGGACTCAATAGTAGATTGTAGCTCGGCAAATACAGATATCTTCGTTTGGTTGGCACAGATAGACTGGAAATTTATCACTGCGTATGCTGATGGGGATAATGTCAAATCGATGCGATTTTCGTGGAAAAATCGACCCAAACGCGAGTGGCTTCTATAGTATGAAGAGTAAGGGATTCAAAATTCGCTGAAACTACGTACAGACACAGCCAAGACACAGATCATAGACACCAGGTAAGTTTTATTCACTTTATTACAGTATATTTATCGAAAAGCCAGATAAAAAAATTCCCATACAAACCCTTATAAATGAAATTTACATAAACAGAGCTTGGGCTTCCTGTGGTATAAAGATAAAAACGTGATGTCAGTTACGTCAGCCATGTCACGTGAGGCGGAACCGGAAGTAAAATGTCTCCGGCTACTCACAAGCAGTTGCTAAGTAACGGGACGCTAATAAGAACCTCCAGGGTAACGTGTGTTTATTTACAGTGCAGTCCCAGTACTGAATACAAGAACCTCGTGTCCCTAAAAGAAAACCAGGGAAATAAGTCTTCGTTTGGTACTAAAGAAAGTCAGGGATTACTTTTCTACGTGAAGAAGTGTTTGAAACTTTTTGGGAGTGTGAAGGAATTATATTTTAGAGAGAACAATCACCGGTTGTGGAGTTGTGATATAAATCCGGTTGGAGAGTTTCCTTTTGAGATTATACACTATCTGTTTTCACCATTATAAAACAAAACCCTTCAAGAAATAGTAAGAATCTTGGACAGTAGATATGTTGAGCAATACTGGAAGATTTATCGATAGAAACCAGGATATTACTGCGGTAAGTGAATTATCTGTAATGATTATAAGTATAACTATACCTTCCGCTACTTCGCTGTTGTATATGGCTTCTCCTTATTTGCCTTTTTACTAATAATGGTTAGATATTTTTGTCTCTAAACCTTAATTTCAAGTCCTCAAAACCTGTAGATTTTTATAGTTTGATACCCAGTGGCCAGTTGTTGGAAGTAACTGAAGTTTATCTCAGGGACAGATGTTTAACTCAAAGGTTTTATTTTGTTACAACTGGCACACGATATATACAAAGCATTCTCACTGTCTAAAGGGACTCCAAATACCCTAGATTTTCATTAGAGTATGGCGAACTTCATAAAAGATTATCTAATATTTATCTCACTAGTGAGTAGTGTAAAACCTACTTAGTACATGCTACGGCCACTGGGTTCAACTCCATTCGAGAGACGCGACGCGTCCAAATAATATTTCATTCTGCTGTCATATATGATATAACTTAAATAAAACTTTTACATGTGGCTTGCTATTCCTTTCTTCCTCACATATAGGCCGGGAAACTGTTTGATATAACTGGACACACGGCGAAAGGCTGCTTGCTGATTGAAGAAAAGGTAAGAGAAATTCGTTTAGCGCTTCGCTACATTGTTTCAAAAACTATATATATATATATATATATACAAGTTTATGGATCGTGAAATACAACCGGGCAATATTCAAGCTTTGTGCAAAGCCATTATCTGTTTCACGTGGAGTGTGAATAATGCCTTACTTACTTTATTTCCTTAGCCTTTGGATCCAGAAACTGTGCGAAAGTTCCGGTCAGCCACCCAGCCATCAGTGGGAACAGAAAGAGTTTTTCATGGACGAGCGAACGATCCGAATATCGCGGCACAAATTGTTCATGGAGTCAGTACAAGGCCTTCCCTTTGGGTGAGTAAAATTTAGTTATTATGAAAGAACCACCTTTATTTAAACAATTACAAAAATAAAATAAAATAGAAAGTTGTTTTGGTGTAGGTGAAGTTAAAAATATCATTTAAGGGCCTGGTCATAAATTAGCAGAGGGGGAGATCGAAGGAAATCAAGAAGTCTAAAAATACATAACCCTCCTCCAACGAATCCCCTCCAACAATATTAAAGCATGAAATGTAATGCCCCTCCCCATCTTCTGCTCATTAAAAAAGGGGGATTATAGGAAAAGGCCTATTTTTTAAATGACCCTCCCCCTTTCTTCACCCCCTCCCGGGTGTGCTGCTGGGGCTCTGAAACCCTTACCATGTTTAAGACAAAAAAAACTCAAATTTCCATACCCTGTTCAAGACAAAGTGTTAAAATTTTATATCCCTCTGTAAGACAAATAATAAATTATCTATACTTGGATGTCAGTGTTTGTGATCTTGATAATGAGTGTCATAACTAAATAAGTCTTCATCAAGCATTAGACTAAATAAAGCACTAGATAAATACCTGATACCCTGGTCAAGATTTGTCGATGTGAAAATGGATACCCTGTCTACGACCCTGTCCAGCAGATCATCCCTGTATAGTTCATAGGGTACTGTATACAACAATCAATGGTCACCCCCAAGAAGGATACCCCACATGCACCCAGAGATTCCCTGCTATCATGACTGAATGGATACACTGTGTACATCCAGCTGGATCTACTAAGCTCACCACATTTGACCAATAAAGAAAACAAAGAAGTTGCCATGATTGAACCCTTTTAAACCTCCCTCTCAGAGAATCCTTGATCCACCCTAGCATTGTACATTCCATGCCCTTGAAAATGAAGTTTGCCATTTTAGAATGAGGTCTATAAGATTACATTACCAAAATAGCATATTAACAAAATGCATCTTTTTGTAGGCTGGTGACCTCGTCAATCCAACAAGAACAAGTTTTTTTTCCCAGCGGATGTTAGAAAAGAAGGAAGGGTTGTATGCAAGTAGAAAGAATGCACCTCTTGGTCAATGTCATGACCAAATACCAAACTTGCCAGAACGGACCAACATTTATGAAGCTTGCTATGGTGTGAAGACAATAAAAGGTTTGTATACAACTTGTATACAACATACTTGTATACAACATTTCCTTATGATACACATACATGTACGTGTATATCAGACCCGTATCCAGGGAGTGCGATGGGTATGTATGTACCCCCATAGCCTCCTCCACAGGCATCTCTAGTTAGTAAGAAATAGTAAGGTTGGGAACCCTGTGGCTGGACATGTGGGTGCACGAGGGACCCTGGGGTGAAAAGATGGGTTTATCGCTAAGTTAAACTGAAAAGATTGGTTTATCGCTAAGTTAAACTTATTGACAGCTTGTCATCTATTTTGATGTTAGAGGTAATTAAATCCTAGTTTGTGGTTTCCGAACTGTCAACAATCACATTGGAATACATCATATGTCATTTCAGCCTAGAAAATCAGATGCCTCTCAAACAGGCATCTGGTTTTCTCAAGGTTACTATTTTAACTATAGTAAAAACTTAATATAACCATAGTTTGGCTGGTTTACTATAGTTAATGTCCCAGTGTGATCTCAGCCATTATCAACATGTGACTGTTTCCTGCATACAAAAGGCTTATATAGCGATGTTTAGATTTTTTGTATTTATCAATGACCTCTAAGCTACCTATAGATAATTATGATTATGTTATAACCAACCACCTCGAATTGTATTTATTGCTTATCAGATGGCATGGCTGGAGATATGGTAAACCCAAACAAAACTGCAGCCCAAGTCAAGGGTGAGTCATTGGAAGGGAAGGATCTTTACAAGTTCAGTCACCATGACTATGACGTGGGTAAGTCCATGGTATTATGAATATTTTCGGTTGAACATAATTATTATAACTTGCAGCCAAAAAAACAAGAATTTCAAGCTTTATCTTGAGGCACAAATATTTTGTTGAGCAAAAAAAAAAAAGCTATGCCTGGCTAGGAATATATTATAAACATATCTAGTCTAGGAGAGGTATTAAGGTATCATCATCATGCACTAATGTTAGTCCTTTTTTGGTCATAATTTAAGGTGAGAGCTATGACAGGAAGTATGACTGGAGTAGGGTTTCCAAAGACAGTAAATTTGGTGTGGAGACACCTCACAACAATGATGGCATCCATGTCAAAAAGACGCTGAAGTGGCTTCATGATACACAACAGTAAGTTCTCCCTATGGTATGGTGGAACCTCCATTGTTATAATGAACCTTCAATATAACAAAGTAACCTATTCTTCCAGTCCCTTCGCACTTCGTTATATAAACAAGGTTCCACTGTACTGTCAAGTACAATGGCCGAGCTGACATGAGAGAAAAAAAGCCTTCAAGTTAATTTTTAATAGTCTTAAATAATAATATTGTTATCATTATTATTGTTATTTATATTATAAATTACAGGAGCATCCTAAGATTGTGCAATTTCATTGGCTAAAAGAATTGAGCTGAGCTGAGATGTATTATTTCTTATAAAATGCACTCGAGGAGAGATCCATGTTAATAATTAATTGTCGTTGGAAAAAACAATGCACTGTCAATTAAGGTCTTAAGAAGTTGCTAATTTTAATAGAACATGGAGAACCACATTCTATTTGTTAAATATAATGCAAGGCAATAAAAAAAATGAAATCGACTTTAATGATATTAAATGGCTGTTTCAAAAGGAACGATTGAAGAAAATTTGACAAATTACCAATTCAACACACTTTTTTTTACCAACATTTCAAACAGATTACCACTTAATAGCTGTAATACATGTATGCATATTACTGATTTTTGTCAAAATTTACTTTTTCTTCACAAGGGAAAAATGCACCAAAGTAGTATCAAAGAGAGTAGATGACTTCAGGGAAAGGACACAACCTCAGCTTGGCGAAGGACATGATCCTATTAAAGATACACTTAAGGTTGGACCAGGTCACACATTTGGGGTGATGGTCAAACCTGACGACTATGGCGCTGGGGACCTTATTCACATGCGAGTGCCATCAGAATACCTACAAGGCAAGGACAGAGAGAGGGGAGTGATTGCTGCAATCAGGCAGCACCTGAAGAAGGCTAACTACCACAACTTTGACGATCTACGAGCTGCTTTTGAGCATTATGATAAGGTACCTTTGCACTTATTCATAGTTTATGCTGGAAGAAGTCTGGTAACAGCGAAACCAGAGGGAAGCAAAGAATTGAAGACCTTGGTGGAAAAAAGGGCATAAGTGACTCTTGATCACATTCTAAATTCTCCCTTAGAAAACAAAGAAATTGAGGGATAATTTCTAAAGAATGTGATCAAGAGTCACATACATGTAATACACCCTTTTTCCACTGAGGTCTTCAATAAATATTATTGTTCCAAAAATTGGAGTCATGCAGTCAGAAATGTATTATAGTTTCTATCATTCCAATACTGTTGTTATTTTGGGTCATATTTCATTAAAGGCGCTATATCACGGTACTGTGCATGTCTGACAAACAGGTGATTTGTGAACTACGGTAAGCAAGGAATGAAATTCTCAGAGTGGTGAGATATCCATTTTGAAATTGGCTTCCAGCTGTATTCTTTTTGAACTCATCCTAGCCTCCTTTGGTCATTTATGGAAATGCAAGATGTCCTTAAATAAGTTAAATTAAAACAAAAAGCATAATTAAGTGCTTGCTTCCCGGCGGGGAAGACCGCCACTGAGTACAGCGGCCAAAAAACCAGCCAAGAAATCGGAAGGTTTTGGCGTTCCAACCAGAAGCGAAGAGGGTTTGGATGTCCAGTAGAGTTCATGAAACAAATGGCAACTTTTCAAGTCACAATGATTATTATGGCATTAATATTTTCAACAGCGGTACATCTAATACCAACTTTGCTGTCCTTATCTTCTCGCTCTTGAGCTGCAGCAAGCAAAACTGGCAAGCAGCCAGTTTACATGGACATCCCTTTCGTTTAGGCCCAACTTTTCATGAACAAGCACCTTTACATTAATCTCACAGCTATCATATGATGTAAAATAAAATGAAAACCAAAACATTGATAAAAGGTTATTTTGAGTTTTGTAATCTACATTGTATATAAACACACAGGCAGCTTGCACTTGCACAGCTTCACTTTGGTATTCGGACTGTTTAGGACTCGAAACTCAGCAAAGAAATACAAGCAAGTAATGAAATATACAATTCATGTAAATACTACTCTTTACTGCTGTTTATCTTGGATGTAGGAAGAATAAAATCCTTGTAAATCTTGCCATGTGATATATACCGTGCAAAACTACAATCTGTGAATCACTGTTGTCACCCTATATAGTGTGGTATTTCCAGCAATTTATTGACTCATTGGATGTTACACAATAAATTATGGCTTATCAATTCAATGTCTGGACACTGTAACATGCACAGAACCATGACACAGTGCCTTTAACATTATTATTAATGATGTTTGACCTGTACAACCCTCCCCTCCCCTCTCCCCCAGCACACACTTTCCTTTCAAGACCATTTACAAAATGGGGGGGTCATGTTTGACGTCAGCCCTGCTCAATGTTTTGCCATTTGACAGTGGTCATATAATAGAAAACTCATCGACTGTCAGTTTGGTTGGGCTGAATGGGAAATTATTTGGCTCTGGTCTAATACACCATCGCCGCATGCCAAATATTTTCCCATATCTGGCTGATCCCTCTCAGTCGGTACATGTCAGTACCATACCTACCATTTTCCTGCCATTGACTTCTTTGATGCATGACATTTTGAAATAAAATTAAAATATTGTTTTTGAATTGTTTTTGATAGGACAAATCTGGCAAGATTAGTCTTGATGAATTGACAAATGTGTGCACTCAGTTCAACCTCCCAGTAGAGGCTGAGCTCGTAGAATCACTGCTTCATTACTGTGACATGGACAAAGATGGACAAATAGACTACACAGAGTTTGCTAACTTTCTTAACTGGAAGGACAAAATGCCAAGTGACAGCTATATAAGCAGAACTGCTTTATCAAATCCTGATGCTGCCAGTGCTGGAGAGAAGGTGAGAAGACAATTTAACACAGTACAGATTGAAACAGAACTTGTTTAATATTTAAAAAAGATTTGGAATACTGTGGAATACTGCAGTCCTTTCTTTAAAGTGCATATAAGCCCTGGCCAATTATGCTTTTTTTTAAAGCTTAGACCTTAAAAGGTAGAGAAAAAAAATCCAAAATTTCTAAATAAAAATGTTTTCATTATTTTTTAGCGACTAAACTTCCAAATGTAGAATAATTTCTGTGCACCTTCAGGGACTGGGACGAGAATAAAACGTGACGTTATCAACAGAACTCATCTCTTCGCGGCTTTAAAATGTTGGCTTATTTGCAAAATAATTGAATAGATACCTCAGAGAAAGATGATTATATCGCGCTAAACGTTTCGGAGAGCTTTATTCGGCAAGGCCTTTCATGCAATAATAGCGCATCAAGCGTGTTCTGTTGATGACGTCAAACTAGACCCAGTGCCAATTTTGTAAAGCGCCACAGGCAACCCAAGACTCGTTTTTTTTAGCAACTTTGAAGCGTCAATACACCGTGACAAATAAATCGAATCAACTTTTTATTCCGGAATCCTTTGTCTATGACCTCTAGTCTCTTCGTAAGAAATATAATTAGCCAGGGCTTATATGCACTTTAAGGGCCAACAGCCAAGGAAGCTACTTTGTTCTAAAACTTAAGTGGTAGAGCTTGATGTGAAAAATAAACCATTTATCAATGCAACTGACCCTATTTTTAATTATTAGATGTCCCCCTAAATAAAAGGTTATTGAATGGGCTGCATTTTACATACTAGTTTACAGTACCTTACTGTCACTAGTTTAATTGCAACATTTTATTTAAGTCATTTCTTTTCAATAGCCCCAAGGTTAACTCTACAATTTTACCCTTCTCATTAAATCAAACACATGAAAATCATCTGAAATGTTTCTAAAATGCTTTCTACAGCATACATAAATACCATAATTAAAAAAAGGATGATTTATGTGTTTGATAATGCAATGTTCATAACAGGACTCAAAAGCACTTAACTGGTGTACATGTGGCTGAGAGGGATTACACATGTACATGTATGCTACAATGATAGCAGTCCTCTTTCAACAAGGACCTGCATTATAAACGTTCCTGACTGCCAGGCATGCTCATGCGTTCAGTTGTCACTCAGCCTTTGTCAAGTGAACATCTCTGTTCAAAGCTCCAACAACATGCAACTGAAGGCTTTGCTCGAGTGATCTCTGACATTTGTTATCGCATAAAATTCTAATTGAACAATTGAATGTTTAATCATTATGTCAGAAATTACATATAAAATATATATAATTATGTATACATGTATATACACTATTAAAATGTACTATGCAAACAGTTCTAAAACATTATTGACAGGTATTACCAAGTGCAACTACCGGTAGCTCGTATTTACAACAGGAAAAACTGAATGCTTGTTTACTAGTTGCATGCTTTACTGTCCTGAAATTTGAATTTCAAATCCCAACCTGCAAGAAAGGGGGAGAAGCATTCCCTTTCATAGTGTGGACCAATTACTGCACATTTCCTCTTGTACAATGTGCTTGTTTATAATACATGTGTATGATTTTTAACAGCAAGCTGACAGTAAGGCAATCAGTCCCAAGAGACTAGCAAAACAGATAGACAAGGCAGTGGGATGGCAGCAGTCCTCATCAATCATCAATGCCACAGTGAAAGGGGTCAAGACTTACAGTAAGTCAGAACTACACCCACTCACTATATGTACATGCACAACCAGCAGTATAGTCAGATATCTAATCATTAGTTATTATCTCTTCAGACTGGAGAGCATATGGAGTTCCAACAATTAGAGCAGACCTCCAAGCACCAAGAATTCGCCGAGTAGGAGACAGAACAGTAAGTCATTTTTTTGTTACAATGTAATGTGTGCGACCACACCTTATATTTTATTGTTGAAGTTGTGTTGGTGAACCAATACCATTGCACCCATGTGCCAATGTGGGTGCAACTGGAAATGTATGAATTAATTAAAGCGAGAGTGAGTAACAAAATACAGACACCAAAGAAAAGCCTGTTCTAGAATAAATATGTTTACTTAATACATAAGTTGTCCTGATTAAATTGTTCAGTTCAATCTCCCAAATGATTTTTTTTATGCAGTCCCAAATAAATTGTACAAAAAGTCATACTCCTATGTTTGATGTGTGATTTAAAAACCAAATGAACCTTAATCATTTTTATGATGTCATTTCTCTTAGAATTATGGAGATGAGTCAGATGCATATGGACTTATTAATCCATCCCTGTATAGCAGCCATGGAGTATACGAAAAAGACTTCTTTCAACCCAGGGAACACCTTGAGGTAATAATCTAAAACAAATATTGCCAAACAACCCTCATATGTACTTAGCAGGATTCAATAATATTGTAGGGTATCAGGAAACTGTTATACATTATTCTACAGTAATATTCCAACTTCGTGCACAGTACAAAACCAATCAAGTGATTGGTTAAATTAATTACAGTGCTTTAAAGGGCTATGTCATGATACTGCGCATGTATCAAGTAATCACTCATATAGTGGCTGTTAATTGGATACAAACAATTAAACTTCCCTCCCTCAATGCTTGATTGAAAGGATTTTCAATATTTTCCCTGGAGACTGTTTATATACACTGTTTGTTAGTCATTTTTGCATATTTGCTTTCATTTTAAGCATCCCACATGGCCGAGAGGTTCATTAGTTCATATAAAAATCGGTGGAAATAGCTCTTTCCAGCCCGGAAAAACGAATGTAAAGTCTTACCGTGACATAGCCCCTTTAATATCAAATACAGGTGTTTGAGGCCAAGTATGATGAACACAAAATTTCTGTATACTTCATAATTTTTCGTTCATCATATGGACATGTGTGTCTGTATTAATTTATGTCAATAAAACATACACCGGTCTCTTAACCCTCGAGTAATGGCTCAATCCCAGGAAACTACCCACCCACCCCCCATGGATATGGGGGATATGCATCGTTCTATTAATGATTAACCATTAAAGGTGGGGGTTTCCCAGAAACCGTGATCGATCCCAAGTAATTGTGCTAGGTTTTTTCATAGTTAATAGAGTGGAATGGTTAGGAAACTCAGGGACCTTCTTTGTTATAGGTCTTTGTTAGCTTTTTTCAACCACCACCGTGCACAAAACACAATAGAAATTCCAACATGTTAATCAATCAGCCAATAGAAACGTGTGAGTTCAGTCGTTCAGGGAACGCTAATGAACTATGATCGTGCACAATCTTTTGTCTTACCCCTTTTGAAGTTTGCCGGGTTTCCTAACCATTCCACTCTATTAACTATGGTTTTTTCTTTAAACATTTGTACATTCTTTGATCTCAGATGAGAAGAATCATTGATGGCATTGGAGTTGAGATGACAGCTGAAACATTTAACAAAATCTGGGAATTAGCAAAAACAGGGAATCTCCAAGGCTTGGTAAGTTTTAGTTATTATTATACTGCATGCAATAAAAAATGGAATAAGTCTTGAGGAAACACTGGATAATCAAAAACCTGTGAACCCATACATGTACTACCATTCACAAGCTACCGTTAAGCGTGAACCTTTTTCTGCATTCGTTTATGTTTGAAACCAACACGTCTGGTGGCCCAAACCTTTGCAATTCATTGGCAAACTAATTAGTTTCAACCTTGATGTTGAAAACCTTTGATGTCTTCTACTGTTGTGAAACTCAGAGTATGCCAAGAGACAGTTGTTGTCTTGCATCCAAAACTTAACTTGAACCAACATTTCTATGATTTAGCGCAAAGAAAAATCTAGCTGAAAAGTTTCCAAACCTGAATCCCACTCTGCTGAAACGTGAAGGCGGGACATGTCAAAGGTTGTCACAATCGCATTTTAATTGAAAAGGTTTGGGCCGCCAGACATCAGGTTTCAAACATAAACTAATGTAGCTTCCAAATGGTAGTAAAACAATAAATCAAGCTTCTTTGTGTCTGATAATAGTAAAAAAGAAGTACAAGGATTCAGATTGTTGTTGAACAGCAGACTTATGACTGATAATTTTGCAGTCATGGCCGATAGATTTTCAACATAGCAAGATGCTGGTCCGACTGCTTTGTGTTTCCTTCTGTTTGCGGTTTTCACCAAATGCGCTGAATCTGTGCATGATGTAACCTTGTGTTAAATTTTTAATTTCATTCTTCTATTGCAGGTGAGTGTTGAATCCTTTAGAAATGTGATGGATGACGTCACAGCACAGAAGTTAGCTGAAAGCCAAGCAGCCTATTAAAACACTTCTACCATTGAACAATCTTTAATGACGTACATCTGTTGGTCAACAATTGTTTTTCTAGATCTATTACATAATTAATTATATTATTTCACTACTGACCAACTTCTCTTATACTGTATGAACCATAAATTGTTGGTAACTAAGTTACCAATGACTTTTATTATCCTCCCTACCTTCTATTTCACATAGTTTTGTTTGTTCATCATTCAGCAATTTGTTGATAATTTTATCATTATCTGCTTCTAACATGTGACTATTACTTTTTTAAATTGCATGTAAAATCAAAATATAAGACTCAGGTTGTATTTCAAGATTCAATGCAGAGATACTTCAACTTTTAATAACAACTTTCATTTAAGAGCAAGACAATATGGTATATATTTTCTTTAAAAGATCTTGTTAGGGCAGAAATCCACTGACTGTAGCTGGCAGGTTACGCATCAAATGCATAATTATTTGTATGTTTTATGAGTTCAATGTTAAAGGCTCTCTCTCATAGTCATGATTTGTAAAGAAATAAAATTATATATATTAAATATAAAAAAGTTTCAAATTGTCTAATTTTGTAATGGTGAAGCTAATATTTTTGTGAGACCAAGTGCATTATTAAATTGCTATCGAGAATCTTTACACTTTTCTCAAATTTGTGGTTGTGTAAAAACAGATTTTGTAGGAATGGGCAAGTTACAGCGATGACATTGAAATGGTTTCCCATTGTTTTTGTCTTTCTGATCCAATCGAATTCCAGTATGGCTATGGACTTATGTCATTGCCATGTTTGTTCCACTCATACGAAATTCACTTTACAGCATCAATAAAAAACTTAAAGCATCAAACAAACAAACTCCACAAATGAAAAGAGAATGTCACACTAATAGTAATTACCAAATATTTGAGTGATTATTAATAATTATGTTGAATATTTTTTTGAGAAATTGGCTTGTATGCTGTGGGAAATTTTGCAGTTTAGAAAAGCTGATTTCTCAAACAAATATTCAACATAATTATATGTATCACTCTCAAATGTTCAGTAATTACTAAGTGTGACATTCTGTTTTCATTTGCAGAGCTCGCAGGTTTGTTTGAAGTTTCATTTATGATGAGGCAAAATGTTAACAATGATCAGGTGTTTTATTATTATTGAGGAATGGGTTGGAAAACGTAAGATACAAGCGGTTGAATTGAAAGCTATTATATTTTACCACAATAGCTGGCACTTTATACTTAATGATGGCCGACATTTCCAAACCCACCAGCTAATATAATGAAACCCCTGAATGACATCAGCAAAGATTGCACTATACACCATATGGGCTAAAGTGAACAAGTTGCACCATAAAATTTAATGTTGTTGGTATTAGTTACGGTGCAATTTGTTCACTTTAGAATAATAAAAGCTGAATGACCAAAAATGTCTTCACTTGTGACACATGACAAACATAGCAACATACACATCTTCCAAAGCAAAAAGGGGCTCCGCTTTGAGGACCAGAACATTTTTGCCATTTTCAGTGACCTGTACAAACCCAAGCGTCAGAAGGAAACTCTTGCCAGGGTTCGTGGAGTGGGTGTATAATCTCTTCAGCAGGGGATCGTCAACCATTGTACTCCTATCATACATTGCATTCTTCAGCTTTGAAAATAAATAAATAAATATTTAAAAATTGTAGGAAAATTGGGCAGTACAAAAACACAAATGGACTACTGACATGTATATGTCATTGTTGTCAAACATGGTTATAAATGTCACATTATTGATATTTGCCAATTAACTGCTGGTATTTGATTGACATCATAGTATGTCATGTGGCCCAGGTTTGATCCCCGAACACAGTGTCATATGTGAGTTGAGTTTGTTGGTATCTCGCCCTTGGTCTGAGGGTTTTTCTCCGGATCCTCTGGTTTTTCTCCCTCCACAAAAACCAACACACTAAATTCCATTTCGATCTGTGGTTTAGCTGGGACCTGGCTTTGGTCTGCCTCTATGGTTGTTTCAGGTCCCGTTAGAAATTCAGAGTTTCAGAGTAATTGTTGTCAAACATCAGCTTTGTCACGAGAGGGTCAAATTGGTCATAATTTAATTTAGCCAATGGATGTCACTCACTGGATTACAATTATAAACACACTAACATTTTTCTGACTTTACCTGACCTAATTAATTACCCTCAAATACTTTCCCCATTCCTGATTGTGCCTGACATTACCCCCAAATCCTGGTGACAACCCTGCACGGTTATGTCACATGACTGATATATTAACCAATATTACACCTGCTGTTATCAGGGTTCATACTACTGATATATATGATGGAATTCTATGAGTTTTCCAGGGTACAAGAAGGTAAATTCCAGGACTCAGAAATTTCATCAGGCTTAAATGGTAAAACAGAAATTGCTTTTAAAGTGACCTGCCACATTACATTCACCCAATATGTCTATCAAATTCCAGGAGTAGGTGGAAGAAAGATAATTTTAGAGTTTTCCAGGGCCCTGGAAGAAAAGTTTCAAATTTCAGGAGTTTTCCAGGAATTCAAGGTGAATTCAAGGTGAATTCCCTGTGTTATCTTGAAAGCATAAAGTTTGAATATGAAATAAAATAATGCTCTCACTTACAAGATACATCAATGGGTCAAGGTATTCTGGTGTCAGATCCTTTAATGCCAGGCACTGTGCACTTGAAAGTTCTGAAAATAAAATGAACAAAACCATAAAAAACATAATTATTACTAGAGCATGGCAGTACAAAAGGTCAAGGCACAACCAACATGTGAAGCTAGTCTTTGATGACAGCATGTCCATTACTTCTAATACATGTAGTTTTAATGTCATCCCAGTAAAATGTTGTTTACCATCGCCCTCTCTCTCATGATGGTACATTTGTACATGTATAATTGTAAGTGTTGGTCCAGTCCCCCAAAAAGATTGATGTTAGGCCAGGTCTGGAACCAAGGAAAGCATGGTTTACTAACTCAGCTTGAAGACTCACATTAAAACTTAATTTCATCTATTCCTCAACTACTTTTTCATCTACATGTACTAGTTGTGGATTGATAATTTGTGCGAGGAAAGCAAGAAACTAAAAATAATGTAGAGAGCTCGGAAAAGAGATGCAGTTATGAATTTATTCTCCAATCTTTTTTTTATACTTTTCCATACAATTGGGTCAGTTGGGCAATGGTAAACAAACAATTTTATTGGGATGGCCTTGTGCATAAAAAAAATACCAATTAAGGCCTCGGCAAGAGCAGTGCAGGACCACACAGATTCCTTGAAGTCCTCACTTGGAAATACAATCTTTCCTCCATTTTTGTCTCCTAATTTGAATCCAGCAAGAGCTAGTAGCTCTTCCCAGCCTTGGCATGATCCCATGGATGTCTTCAATTCTTCAACAGTGTGATCCTTTATGTAGTCTCCATCAATAGAATGCAGTGCCTCTTCTAGCTATTGGAATTCAAGAATTAGAGAACTGAATTAGAGAAACACGAGATTTACATGTACAGCTAATTTTAAAATAAGTTTTTTAAGTGGAAGTTGGATGGAAAGATGTTAATGGCTATTATGCTGCAACTTTCAACAGTCTGCATTTCATATGGCATACTGTACCTTTTGGACTTCTCTGTTCTTAACTTACTGTAGTTAAAATTCAAGTGTCTTATAATTGAAGGGGTGAGCGGAAGAAAGGGTTAAGTGATGATGGATCAAGATCTCAATTCTCCTTTACAAAACAAAGAAGATAAAGGAGAATTTGGAATTTGATCTGATCATCACTTAAGTCTTTCTTCCGCTCACCCCTTCAATTATTGATCAGGGTCGATCTTGATCAGTGTTTGAACTAATCAGAGCATGGTGTTTCAGTGGGTATCAAGATAACCTGTATTTGACATCGAGAACCCTAGGTCTTGGAAGTCTGTATGTCTGAAATGTCACCAGGCAATGCTGCTTTTAGGTTGAAATAAGTATTGTAATTAGATCATTTATTGTAATTTTATTTTTCATAGGAAACCAACATAATTGGCTAATGCTGTATTGGTTCTCCTGGCCTCTGTTTTGTTTGGTGTATAATATATTTTACTTTATTCTATTTTATATCTTCTATTATGGCCGAAGTAAATTAATAAATAAAATAAACCCTAAGATCATGTTGTGGTATTTCTTCACAGTACTAAGGTACAAATGTACATACATGTACACCTGCCCAAAATGGAACATCCCTTGGTTGTTGACCTCATTAATTAATCGTGAATTTGAGAAATCATATGCAGGGCTGTCATTAAATTTTTAATCAGCCATAACGTGTGTATGTGCACCCATACCCATAAATTATGGTCATGTTAGGCCATGTTCAGAGGAGCCATAACAGCACCTGTGAGGCCCTGTTAGGGGGGTTCTGAATAATCCATAATCCTGGATATTAATTTTGGAAATAATCTGTATCCTCATTTTGTAAATGCAAATATCCATAAGTCATTGATGTGATAATTTGTAATCCTAAAATACAACCCAAATAATCAGACTGTAATCTTTTGATTTAGTTGCCAATAATCCGTATCCCTTCTCTGAAAACCCTAATAATCCATAATCCTAAGACCATAACAGGGCCTCACCTGTAACACCAGTGAGCTCATACAGCCAATGACAACTCTGATATGTAAATCTTCTTTACAATGACAGATGCATAGCAAAATAACAATATTTTTTTATTGTTAAACAGTAACTTAAAGTGCGTATAAGCCCTGGCTAATTATATTTCTAATGAAGAGACTAGAGGCCATAGACAAAGGATTCCAGAATAAAAAGTTGATTTGATTTATTTGTCATGGTGTATTGGCCATTCAAAGTTGCCCAAAAACGTGTCTTGGGTTGCCTGTGGATGAAAATCAAGTGCGCAAGAGTGCTTTACAAAATTGGCACTGGGTCTAGTTTAATTTGATGTCATGATCATCAACAGAACACGCTTGATACGGCATTGCATGAAAGTCCCTGTTGAATAAAGCTCTCTGAAACGTTTAGCGCGTCATAATATCATCTTTCTCGGTTATCTATTCAATTATTTTGCAAATAAGCCAATGTTTTTTACCCGCGAAGAGACAAGTTCTGTTGATGATGTCACATTTTATTCTCGTCCCAGTCCCTGAATGTGCATGGAAATTATTCTAAATTTGGATGTTTAGTCGCTAAAAAAATATTGAAAACATTTTTATTTTAAATTTTTGGATTTTTCCCCCTACCTTTTAAGGTCTAAGCTTTCAAAAAAACAATAACTGGCCAGGGCTTATATGCACTTCAAACAGCTAACTCACCACATTTCGTAGGGGTCCGATGTATTCTGGAGTTGCAAGAATTTTTCTAAAGCACTCAATAACTTTTCCATGTACAGAAGACTCGAAGAAAGCCTTAAATTTAGATGCAAGTGCCCCATCTGAAAGGGAACACAATTCAGTCAGCCAGTAGCTCAATCAGTCTTCAAATTTTCTATATAATTATTTATCATTTTCTAAGGGAAAATTGGAAACTTGGAAACCTGATCACAAGTCACTTCAAGTGCCATTATAATCAAAATAATTTTGAGATACATGTAGCAATGTATTCGCACATTTGTATCTTTCTGCATGGATTTTCAAGACGATGACAGGAAGTCTTTTGGACTCTGAATCTTGAGTTTTTATGTCAGCCATTATTCAAACCCATTCCTGTGGCCAAGTTAATTTTCAGCAGAAGTAATGTCATTTTTTCAATACAACAATTAACACATGGGGATACTTTTCACACACAAACATTTCCCAAACTTATAGTGCAGCACAAAATTGCACTCTTTTTCAACAAAGAAAAGAACAAAATTTTTAATAGTATTATAACTATGCCTTCAAAAGAGCGCCATGTTGAGAAAATGCAGTCATGACAGCAAATTAGTGATTAAAAATTGCAGGCTATAGTGGAAATTCATGCACTTCATTAACAGGAAACATGATTTTGATGGTAATAAACTCTGCAAAATTCATAGTGACCAATCTGTTTAATTTGGCAACCTTTTTCACTAATTGAGATATTTCTACCATGCACTTTCCTTAATTTGTAAACCGAAAAAGTGACAAAAGAAACACCCTGACCCCCAAACATAATAATTTATACTATGCAGAGTTCGCACTAGTTTTACAAACTAGGTATAGTCCCTTCGGTAAAGTGCCAACGAGTGAGTTCTTAGGAAAGAGAGGGGCATTTGACATATTTTGATCAATGAAGGAATTTTCCCACCTATGCCCTCCCTTCCCAGCTTAACACTGACACCATGTCAAGAGGACTGCAATCTGGATCTAACTCTTCAGCACTTTCAGTTGCACATACATTACTTTATTCAAATCAGATGGTACACCATTAGAGCCAGGGGGTGGGGAGAGGGCAACTCCCATATAAAAGTGACAGGGATGATCGTCGGAAATTTTGAAAGGAATCCCTAAAAGGTACCAGAATCTCGTTTTGTGGGCGTGGCACAAATTCATTTTCACCCCTTAGAGGTACCAATTCTAAAATATTTCACTTCTTTTTTTTTTATGAGTGATGAGTGACACAAGGCTGCCAAGAGCAAGCTCTGCCAAGTCATTATTAAATAAAAATAAATTTTCTGACAAGCAGTTGCTGTCATATGTTTTTCAGCTTAAGGTCTCGATAAAGGTTAAAAATGGAAAAGTTTCGAAAATTCGTTTTTTCACAAATTTTAAATCTAAAAGCCCTAATCTTGCATCACAAAAAAAACTCAAACTCAAATTTATTTTTTAATGCCTTAAAAATGCAACTTTCTGATTTCTCGCTAAAAAAGGTGTGAAAATGATTGACAGCTGCTGTCATTCACTGGGCATGTTATTTCATTCTCGCTATCCTGTGATTTTCTGCACTACTTTTCATTCGTAAAGATTTCTATGTTAATGCAATGCCCAAAAGTGTAAAATTAGATCTTCTTGGTGCCATATATTTAAAAAAAGAAGAAAAGAGAAAACCAGCACAATATTAACTTTGTGAGTAGATTTGGCAACAGGTGTAAAGTTCTTAGGACAAACAATGGCTGGAGCGATTTTACTCAAGTTCCAAGAAGTTATAAAGTTTTAAAGCAATAAAGTTTTGTTATCTTCAATCGACCAAAAAATTAAAGAGAATTCAATGCAGGAAGCTAAGGATTTGCCGGTTTTGTTTCTTAGAATGACATAAACAGTCTACCATGTACATGATGTGGATCGAGCAGTGCTTTAGTGGTTTTCCCTGCCTATTATTAAATGTTAGCTTACTGTGGTGCCATTTTTCTGTACTCCTAAAAGAGTGTTTCTTCTTGAAATTAAACTGGAATCGACACTAGTTTCTGAAGAGTATTGAGCATCGGTAAACTGTATAGCTTCCTCTGTTTAGTGTAATCGGCCGAGACTGAACACACCATGAATCACTCTGATTGGCTATTGTATTGTATTGTATTTTATTGACTCACCACTAATAAAATTTACAAAGTAAATAACACAAAGTAAAATATACAATAGGTTAGTGGCGAGGAAGCCTAAAAAGAAACCATTAAGGGCTTATGTGAATTTAGGCTTCCTCGTAAAACTAACAGCAAGTGGATAGATGTAAACAAGTAACTATGACAAACTGGCGTGTTTTTTTGCATTACATATATTCTTAATAATAACTAATCATGATTAATATTTATGACAGAGATAAGATTTTAAATTTACTTTGAAAAGAGAAAGGGAGGCAGAGTTAATAAGTTCAGTATCAAGTGAATTAAATAACTTTGGACCTTGAAAGTATACAGAAAACTGCCTTATGTTGGTTTTGCATAAGGGAGTGCAAAAAGCTGGAGCATTTCTAGTAAACATGGAAGTATATATACATGTATGGACTTGATTATTTGTTAAAAACATGTTGTTGAATTTGATTGGCAAAAGACCATTTTTGTAGGAGTACATGAATTGTCCTATCTGTAACGAAAGAATGTCATGGAATTTAATTATGTTTAGTTCTTTGAAAATAGGATCAGTGTGAGCATCGAATTTAGTCTTCATTAGGATTCTAATTACACGTTTTTGAAGTAGTACTATACAACGAAGATTGGATGGGTAAGTAGAGGCCCAGACTAAATTACAATATTGAAGGTGGAATTAAGGTAAGGATAAATCATTGCATAATACAGTGTACGTAAAGACGTTTTGGAAACTAAGGTAAAAACTAGATTTAAAAATTATTCCTACAGATTTCGATATTTTGTTGGCTATATGAGAGATATATGGTTTCCAAGATAAATGTTCATCTAGTATTACCCCTAGAAATAATATGGTTTCTTTTACTTGATCAATTCTCTGGTTGTTTAAATATAACCAACTGAATATTATGACATTGCCTATTTTGTCTTGGCTTAAATACCATGAATTTTGTCTTTTTAAAATTCAATGAGAGTTTATTTGCCTTGAACCAATCTGATAATTTGTTTATTTCAGCATTCGGAGTATTGATCAGGTAAACAGGGTCTTTGTGCGAGAAAGATATATTTGTGTCATCAGCAAGTAGAATAAGCTCTAATACGTAATAAACATTATTTAAGTCATTGATGTACAATAAAAATAATAGAGGACCAAGAATTGAGCCTGGAGCACCCCACAGCAAATCTTTTTAGGAGAAGAGCAGCGCTCATTAAACTGAACGAATTGTGTTCTGTTGGAAAAGTAACTTTTAATCCAATTAAAGGTGGCAGGACTTCTAAGTCAATTGCAAAATGAATCGAAAACCTTTATCAGGCTGTTTCTCAGCTCTTCTTTTCAGCCCAAAACAGAACTTTGTTGAAGTCCAGCCTTTTCGCGTTTTGTCCAATTTTTCTAAATTTTTCATGAGTCGTAGAAAACAGCCGTTTCTCAAATACTGTGTCGGGGAATTTTTAAATTGTATCAAAATGGGATGAAAATATTTTTCAACTTTGAAAAGGGATTAAAATCTGTAATACACAACATATCAAAATTCCCGACACAGTATTTGAGACAATTTTAAGTTGGGATTCAAAAGGAATAATTAAGAAAAAAAATATTTCAAAGCCTGAAGGGCTGAACTCCTTCTGGCAAACAGAGTCATTTGCTTAAAATGGATTAAATATATACAATGTACGTTCTTCAATTCAAGACCTTTAAAACGGTATATAGTAGTACATGTACGTCTATGTGAATTTAATTGCGATGCTGCAAGAGCATTTTTTCAAAATGACACGTCAAACCTTTATCGAGACCTTAATACCCTAAAAGGTACTGGGAGAATCTAACGGTGATCATTTTAGATTTAAACGGCATAAGCGGTAGCGAACCACAAATTTTAATCCCTAAAAGGTATGACAATCACCATTCCCGTCACTTTTATAAGCAAGTTTCCCCCCCAACCGGGCATTAACCATAGAGGGTAGTTTAAATCTTCCAAATTGGATATCTTTGTAGACTGGGTTATTTCTTACTAACCAATATAATGCATCGGTAATTTGTTCTCTTCTATTACTATCAAGTCTTTGGACATGTGATCTTTGACTTCAACACTTATTCGGTGATAACTGGCAAGTCCCTTGGATACCAGGGAAAGATATTAGCGAGTTCTTGAATTATCCTCTGGTATATTTATGTAATGTCCTTTATATGCTTCCTGTCTTCTTGGCTTAGTGTAAACACTTTATAATTGGAAAAGCACAGGATATCAACATTTCTTCAATTTCACTAAGGCCTTGTAATTCCTTTATAGGAACAGGTTATTCTGTTCAGAGAACTCGATTGGAGTGCAAAGACTGAAAGTTAGATAAAACCTTTCTTTACTGGCAAAGTACCTCATGAACTCAAACACGATAGCCTTGTGAGCAATCGCGATTGACACATGAAGCAAAAGAGGTTGTTAAGAACCCATATAGGCACTTTACGCACTGCCATTTCAAGCGAACGTACCTATTTTCAACATATCTTTGCCTTGTGACCAATCAAAACAAATTTTCAGTCCATGACAGCTGATAGTTCAAACTACTTCAAACCTGCTAGTCACTTTACAGGCTAAATTCAAGACTGTTGAACTTTCTTAGATGAAGCGCGCTACAGTATGTTGTAGTTTTCAAAACTTTTGGACCAGAAACATTGATTGGAATTTCCTAATATTTTTACAGCAGTAAACAGGGCTATGCAAAAGAAAAAAAATTGGTAACATTTGGATGAATATTTCTATTCTTTATAGATGTGCAACATAAATTGTTGACAATTTTGCGTAAAATCTGATATCCAGGCCAATCTCCTCCAAACACTCTACAAAAAGTAAGTTAAAAATACTTTCTGATGGCCCCAAAACCTCAGGATCACAAAGAGCATAGACTTCTGACCAATCGACATACATGTACATATGAAGCTGTAAAAGTAACTTTTCAGTCCATGACATCCGATAGTATGAATTACTAGAAACCCGCTAGTAATTTTACGGACTTCCGTGACAACTCTCTCTAGTGTCAAGCGAGCTACACTATGCTTGCAATACTGTACGAAAACTCCTGTTAAAATATTCCTACAGCCCAAAGAGGATAGCCTTCTGACCAATCGACATACATATAAAGCTGTAAAACAAATTATTCAGTCCACGAAAGCCTAATCGCGTGTATCTTGACCTACATGTAGCTACAGCCTCAATCCAAACGCATGCACAAATGCAATTGTGGAATTACGCAGTAAATCTCAAATTTGCCTGCATACAAGACTATGCTCTGTCGCCTTGCCAACCTCGCCTTTGGGCTCGGTTGGCTCGTTGGCAATAAGGGTCACTAGGAACCCCCTCTTCAGTTAAATGGAAGTACTTTCTATTTTTAATTGATTCCCTAGCTTAACTGGGGTAGTGCAGTGGGTTAAGCACTTCGCCTCTCACCTCTGTGGCCCAGGTTCGATCCCAGGACGCTGCACCATATGAAGGGGTCCGTGCAAGAACAACGTAAGTGACTTTTGATCAAGTTCTAAATTCTCTCTTAGAAAACAAAGAATATCAAGAAGAATTTGGAATTTGATCAGAAGCCACTTACGTTGTTCTTGCATGGACCCCTTCATATGTGAGTTGAGTTATCTGTATGTTTAATCGGTAAAGCTTGTTGCATTACAAAACCGATAGTGACAGACAGTGCCTTTACATATTTACAAAATTACATTACATAATTATATTTAGAAAAATATGGTGTCTATTTAAGACTTAAAGGTGCATGGCTTTCAATTTTTTTGTGGTGTGGTGTCATTGTGGTGGAAAACTGTGCATCCTTTTTGTTTTCTGTGCATAAAATAGGCACATTTGTACATTAATGGGAACTTTGCTACATGTATGTATACTGTACAATATAATATAAAAAAGATCACATAATGTTTCATTTTTTCTGACAATTTTATACCATAACAAGAGCCCATCTGGGCTTTCACTCGGGCCACATGAGATTGAAGATGAAATACACTTTCATTTGAAATCCTCTAGTAATAACCGAAGGGAAGAATTATTAGCTGAATTTAGCAGTCTTTAGGAGTGGCCGGTAGCGCGGTGACATTCATTCTCTGCTCCCCTAGTATATATATGTAATTTAATATTTTGGTTTTTCTCGTGTATGTAAATTAAAGAAGTTGACTTCTACTTATTCATGTTACGCACGCTATAATAGCGGAGTGCGGTAATTACGTCACAAGTCTAGACCCCCCGCCAAGACTCAGACAAACGAACCGCTTTTCTTGTATCAACTTACAAGAATTGACGGCTTGGTATATAACGTGTTACAAGATACAATGATACGGAGATACCAAGATACAGTGATACAGTGATACAAAGATCTCACATTTCCTTTAAAATTTTAAAAATGGGAAAAAATATTTTACCACAGAAATGTAGTTTTGGCTAGCCTGAATTTCAGCCGTCTCCTCCGGTTCGTTCCTTCGAACCGGAGGAGACGGCTGAAATTCAGGCTAAGTTTTGGTAGCAATTTACTGTTAAAAAAATCAGTACGCAAAAGGAAGTTTTTAACCGGAAGTAAAAGGTTCTGTTTGATTGACAGCAGGTCAATTAACACATGACATGTGCTCACTTGCCCGTAACGAAAATGTGGGGAAAGCTAGCATAAATTCATTTCATGTTTATTGAGAAACGTTTTTCCACCCTCGATCCATGGGTTGTTGGTCTTATGTCTTCCAAAAGCAAGCAGGGCTAAATGCTCCAGCAGGGCTAAGCTCCAGCAGGATGCCCTTTGCTCGGAAAGAAGCAAAACAAGGCCAAACAATGCATACGACTACGAGCCTCGCAAAACCTACCCTGGTACCAGAGGCTCGAAATCGTCAGTTGAGCGAAGCGCGACCAGCTGAAATCGAGCCTCGCAAAACAAAACTTCAGCGGCACATTATATCCGTACCTGTGCACCTCTGGAACCAGGGTACGCAAAACCCGACAAGTTCAGACAGAGTGCCGAGTGGTCCACATCTGAACATAAAGAAGAATTGATAGGAACCAGCCGAGAGAAGATTTGTTTCCAAGAAAGCTTAGATGGAAACAATCATATTAAAACTCTGAATGGCTTGAAACCAACACCACGATCTCGCTCAGTTGCCATGCTGTTTCAGGACCTTTCAGACTCCTGCAAATCGCTGTCACTGGCATTTAAGGCCTTTGATTTCTGTGCCCTTCCTTTGTCATTTATAGGTGTTCGCTTTGGCTTTGTCCCTCAAGGACTTTTCGTCTTTTCCATTTTCCAAGTCATAAGAAAACTAGAACATTGTCGGGAAATCTTATACTATTTTCTACGCTTTCGATTTTCAACCAAAATAGAGTTTTTAAAAAGCTCTAACTCAAGAAGAATTTATTCGATTTGTCTGATTTTTTTACAAAATGTCAATTGATATCTCTGCTGCAAAAAAATTGTTGGGGAATTGGGAAATTCGAAAAAGAGAGCTGTTGACGGTGTTTTCCGCATATCTACTCGGATTATGTTTTTGCCTTTTCACCAAAAGCATATAAACTTTTGAACTAAATCGAATTTTGATATTCCCCTACAAGTTTTGTAATACGATTCCTCCGAAATGCTAAAAAGCAACCATAAAATATTTTTGGAGTTGGAGCTTCTGAAAGCCATCATTCTTACTAGATCAGAGAAATGGGATTGCGGAAAATTTTCAAAAGTCGTAAAAAAAAAATTGAAAAAAAAACCCGGACCCCCTCTCCATCAATTTTCAAATGGCCGTCCCTAAATCTAGTTTCCAATGAGAATAAAGCTTTCAGCGTTAATTTCGTATGTGTGTTGCAAAAGCGTTTCTTCAACAAGGGCAATAAGGTGGTTCAATGTGAAATGCGTAACGTTCAAAAGTTAAAATTAAATAACAAAATAGTCAGACAAAGCAGTCATGCTGAAAGATAATACCGTTAAATTAGTGTCGCGCCATGGCTGCAAGAGCTCAAGTGACACATACAACAGTCCGTTTCATACTGAAACCTGTATTTAGCGGGGCCATTTCGCGTCCGCTTAAAACTAGGAAATTTGAGATGTTCGTGTATCACTGTATCACCATATCACCGTATCTTGGTATCTCCGTATCATTGTATCTTGTAACACGATATATACCAAGCCAAGAATTGACTAGCACTTCAGTTCGTCCTCTGTCTATTCTACCAGAAATGACTGCTTTCCTGGACCATATTTTGAAAGAGAACCTGATGATTATACTGTCGAACAGCTTAAACTTTGGCTGAAATACAGAGGATTGAAACAAAGCGACAAACGTCAATCTTGTCAAGCGAGTTTTGCATCTTCGCTGGCCAACCAACGAGACATGCTTACTATATAGACTGTCAAGTCCTATTTAAACTGTATCCCAAACTCATCTTTTCCCATGCAATATCGTTGTAAGACTTCACCTAAACATTGAAAAGTTACAAATGTCAGGTTTTCCTGTATTAAGGCAAAAACAAAAGAATGTAGCCGCGTGCCGAGTGCATTCATCGGCGAATGGAGATAGGAAATTCTTCAATAAAACTCATCGGAGACCAAAGCTGTTATGGCAAACTATGAACTGATAGCATCCTAAAATTCGGCAATCTTGCTTATGTTGGTGTGCTCTTTCAAACCATTATATTATTGTCTGCATTTATCGAGTTTTCAAATTTAATACCTGCAGCTCCGAAAGAAATTAACTTCATTTGTGCTCAGAAAATAAATCAAAGCATTGTAGATGTACTGTAGATGAGGCTTTGCTTCCAAAATTTATTTAGAATCCACTGATAAATTCAAGTAAACTTAATGGTTGAACAGTAGTTCCTTCTCATGTATAGTCATGCAGGGTTTCAGTAATTTATAGCCACTTACGTTTCATTGCCAGACCTTAAGTCTCGTTGTTCTGTGCTTTTAAGGTCTCTTGTACAAACATTTATCCAATGCTGACATTTCTCACTGAATTTGCTGTAAAGGTTTTGGAACAGAAAAGCTCCTCCTGTGAGTGATCAAAAAGGCCGAGAAAAGATGAGAAACCTCTACTAGCGGTGTACCGATCGATGCTTCATTCTCCGAGACATATCTCTTTGAGCGCCGGATTTATGAAGGTTTTTCACATCTAGAGTCACTCTTACATCTCCCCCAGCAACAATGCTTGGTAGTTACCATTACTGATATGACTGGGAAACTTACTGAAGGCATTGATTCTTTTTTTGATCGAAAAAAATACGAATTCGGTCCTAATTTAGTCTGCTGTTCTGCAGGTTCAGAGTACTAATACATGAGTGTCTCAAATGTATGTTTATATTTGTCCCATATTATAAGTTGTATCCTGTCCATCTATGATGGAGCTATCACTATATTTCTCTACTGTTCTTTCTACCCTGCGGCTCTTTATTATCGCAGCTCGCTGATCGCGTCCATATTGGTATTTGTTGGACTAAAGATTATTAACTGAAATGCCCGTTTTGTTTATCTCTATTTAAAAGCTTTTACCCTCCTTCCCAAAACTGCAGTCTGCTCATTATATTACAGAACTATAAAGGGAACTGAAGCCTTTAATTTCTCGAACCAAAACCTCGGCCGTGAGAGGAGTCTTGTTTACCTTGATAGTTGAATAACTGCTTCGGTCATCATACATGTAAATTATTCTGTGCTGAGTGTTTCTTACCTACGAAACGTACATGTGTACCTCAAACAAGAGCGTCAGTTGAAATATCCTGAGCCTGTTGGAAGGCTTTTGCACGAGTGAAGTTAAATAAAACATTAAACTGCTTACATTTGAGAGATGGGACTCCAAATTTGAGAGAAAATTCCTCGCGCCGTCGTCCCCTATCTTGATTTTACTGTATTAAATTGTGTAAATAAATTAAACTGGCGATTGTTGCGTGACCAGCACAGTGCAATCTGATTGGTGTGAACTTGACCTTTAACGCATGTGCAGAAATTTTGCGACACCCAACAAAAAATAAATAAAAATAACGGCTTGCATTTTAAGACTCGGTGCTGCCACAGGCAGCCCGAGTAATTACACAAACATTAGTTCCTGATAAAATATTATGAACATCAAATTACATAAAATATGGAAATATATTAGATAAACATAAGAATTAACCTCATTTAAGGTAAGTGTAATATCTTATTTCCCATACCGTTTTCCCCATCTGGCTGATCAAAAGGATGACATGCTATCTGTCGGCCATCTGGAGCATCTTCAACAGCATCTTCCAGCTTCCTATCAACATTAAGTTCAACCAACCCAAGCCCATCATCTATGACGTGAAGTCTGTAACAGCCATATCCAAGAACAGTGTCGTTGGGAATATCAAAACTGCGGTGATGGGTGTCTTTAACTGTTCCCTTCATGGTAACAAAGATCTTTGGCATACATGTAGCACTTGCTTGAACATCAGCATCTTCTAAAGTTATCCAAAACTTAAGACTTTAAATAGTAATAAACAACACAACACTATATGCTTCCAGGGCTTTCAAAATAAGCCGAGACCGCCAGAGCTCTAGCCTGGCAGTTGCTTGAAGGTACATTGCCGGTTAATTTCTCTTTATCAAAAGACAATTAAACTTTTACTTTACTTTGAACCTTTTGTCACAGACACCTACTTTCCTATGTTGACCTCTTACTCAAAAACATTTTGAAAGCCCGGTGCTTCAGGCTATTTCATACATGTAAATTTATGTTTTCAATAAGTGTTACATAATAATATGTACATGAATTATGTAATTAATATTAATTAATGGAACACACATAATTATGTAGACCCATCTTCTATTTATTTAAAATATTATATGCTAAATAGTAATGATATAATTTTTCTATTTGCAGTATTTTGTACGTGTATTTTGGCTACATACATTTGTAGCTTTCAGACTTTAGAAAGCTCAATACGTACATGTACATGTACCCCATAATAAAATCAATTTGACAGAGATAATTTCCACTAGCATTCGATCAGTAGCTTCTGTTAATTATTGAACAGTGGGATGTTTCTACACATAATTATACAACATTAAAAGAGGTACAATGTACATACCTGAATTACAGATTCTTGTTAAGGGGACATTGACAAATCAAAAAAATGTCTTAAGGCCAATTTGATGTTAAAAGTAAAACAAAGGAAGTGAAGGCCACTTTAATTATAGAGGGTATAACACGTAACAGGTAGCCCAGAAATCTTCCACATGGCCCTCTGTTTACTTAGTCCTACGATTTTATGTCCTTGTCCAAGAAGACATGAAGGTCTAACCGTTTACTGTTGGATTATTTAGGCAGCACCTTCTACTCAGTTATTTTAAAACCCTGAGTGTTGGTCCAGCTGTGGTTTGAACCCAAGACCTCCGCCATGACAGACCAGCACTTAACCACTAAGCTTAAACCAGGAGGTCAGGTTAGCTCCTGCCTCCCTCCTTAACCCTTTCCCTACTGGACATGTTTGGCTCAGTTGGTGAAATCCTGAGTGCTAACTCAACCCTCCCCAGCTCTTCAATCCTGTTCACTGGACTTTATAACGGTATTGTAAAATTTAGGATATTAATTTTACACGTCTTAATTCATAGTTCCGACTCAAACAATAGTGTAACCAATCAGAGTATAGCAGTTTTCCCACAGGAATATATCATGTCCCACAAACATAAACACCAACTGGCTATTTTTAGAATAGTTTTTAGCATTTCACGAGTTTGATGATGATATATTTGATTAGAATACCTAAAATTAAACACTGAATATTTTTGCAGTTAATGTATTTTTGTGCTCTTTTCTGGTAAATTTATCTTATGGTGTGTGATGTAGCAACAGGAGCTATGGAACTATCAATTATACTAACATGTAATACATGAATACTTCTAGTCCTTGAATGAATACTTTCTGGTATAATCAAATAAAAATTGATTAGTGTAACATGCTACAACCACCAGAGTAGTAGTTGACATTCGAGCATTAGACCATCATCAAAGCCAATTAGGGGTCCCTAACTACATGTAGGTTTTGTTTTCTTGGTGTGCCACAATCATCTTTAGTGGGAGGAGTATGTGACTTAGGCTTTGGAGAACTGAAACTGAGCCTACTATAAGTATATAACATGCCACTGAAAGAAAATTATGGTTCTTTAATTTAATTTGAAATACAAAAAAAATCCCATAACCTTTAATCTGCTCCTTACAAGTATTTATTTCATCAAGTAGAAGTAACATTCCAATCATTGACTTACCTTCTATCTGAATATCCGATTGCATTTCTGTATTTCCAGTTGTTGTCAACATCTCACACACAATGCAAAGGCTTCTTCTTTTACTCCTCATTACAGCTTGGACAAACTCATGCTCAAGGTTGAGTTTCTTGTTGTTCAGTTCATTATTCAGGTCCTGCCATCTTATTTCAGATTTATTAACTGTGCCAATGTTCATACTGACAACAAATGCGTCAGTAGTTGACACATCAATCCCAAGTTCAGTAGCAATCTTGGCTCCCAGCTTTCCTGATACATGGAACTGAGGCTCGTTCTTGTAGTTTTTAATAAAGATGGATTCCTGAACTTTACCTTTGATGTCAACTGGCTGATTTAAACAAGAACAAAAATAAAGTCACATCAATGAAAACATAATCAAAAACAATAACAAATAAAAGAAGGGTAACCTAAGCAAACCAAAATACCTGTAATGAAATACCGGTATATAATAAAGAAATATAACAAAGAACCAACAGAAAAATACTTAAGGTGGGATACCATCACCTGTAACTTTAATGTATGGTTGTTCTAAGCAAGGGTAAGCACTACCCCAGGGTTAAATCGCGAACCAGAGGTTAAACTGTACACATTACAATTATTACAGATTCAGTGCTATACCTAGGGATAAAAATTACCCTTGCTTTGACCAACTGCACCCTGGTGAAACCTGCATACACTGCCTTTTTTTTGGGGGGGGGAGGGGGGGGGGGAACTCCCTATATTGAACTGACAGCTATGCTTGGTGCTCCTATTAGGAGTCAAAAAACTATTGTACATGTAGCAGTACCTCTTAGGGGGTGCTGTTCACACAAGTTAGTTATGCAAACCGAGTCGTACCTTTTAGAGGTTCAGAATTAGAATTTTAAGGTTACAACGTACACACAAAGAATCACTTCATAATTTTAATTTATAAATGCATACCTTTTAGTGGTCAAACTCATTATGGTGTTTAATCAGGCTCAGTATACTTGGTCATGAATGGCTCTATAGACTATAAAAATGTTTTATCAAGCTAATGTAAAGCATGCAAGGGGGTGGGGCCTACACATACAAGTTTGCTTGAAATATACATAACATTTTGTGGACAAATCAATGTTAGAGACGTTTGAACTGAGCACGGCAATAACAGAAAATCCCTACTATCTTGTTGCCACTTATAGGAAAAATGTTGCTAGACACTTTATACGAAATTATTATGGACTAGTAAGTCTCTCTGAGTCACTAGTAGAGGGCGAAAACCACTACTGATTATTCCATTAAATTCTCAAGTATCAAATACATTAAAAAGTTACATTTTCAGTGGATGACAATTAGTCGAAAAATTAAGCTGAGAAATCAAGGGACACACCTCGTCCTCAGTCAGTAGTTCGTTCAGCACAAATGGGGTTGGCAAATACTTGGTCGATCTCCAAAACCAACGGCTCTTTTTCCTCTCCACAACACAGAGAATCCTACATTTTGAAGCAGAGTTCAGGTCTAGCACAGGATGAAGGGAACCTCGGCCTGTGTCCTTGACAAACTGTTTAGAAGCAGATTCGAACAACGCCATATTAATTTCGTGGAAGATCTCAGAAGAGATCGAAGACGGCGGCGTGAAAATGCGCGGGACTGGGTCTAGCTTGATGTTTCCGCGCGAACCATGCGCGCGGGCACTGTTTTTGTGGAGGGGGAATTAACGAAAACCAGTAAACCCGGGGAAAACCAGTAAACCCGGTGAAAAACCCTCCGCGGGTCACAGGCATTCACAAACATTTTGCAAACATTTCACGAAGTCTGTACGTAAATTTTACAGACGTTTTACATCGTTCTTCAAAAGGTGTACGGGCCCACGGCCGAGCACCCATGTCACTTCAGTATGGGAGCCCCCTCCCCCGGATATTAAAGCATTGTTAAATGCAACAGAAATAATAACAAAGAAACTGAGGTGGGATCTGGAAATTATATATATTCCCCTGAAAGAACAAAGAAAGCCAAGCCAACGTCCCCCCCCCCTCCCTTGAAACCGGGTATGTTCAGCAATAATGGATAAACCAAAGACGTCTGCGTATCATTCGACATTTGTTGGGCCATTTTGGAGGGCCAAGCCTTTACTTTTTTTCTAACAGGGGGAGGGTCAAAGGTTTTTTTTTCATTCCCATTTATTGAATGTTTCAGTTCTGCTATCAATATAAACTGTTTTGTTTGTTTTATTTTTGCTCATTCAAGATTTGTGGTATTAAAGGCGGATAAGCTCGAGAAGAATGTTGACACTCAGTGTTATATCACTAATTCAGTCCGAAGACACTGATAAATCCAAAGTCACACATCATTTTGCACTTCCCAACTGCAATATGCTGATCAACGACACTTTTAACCCGACTAGCTAGTAAACGGGTATCATGAAAAACCCTCCAAAAATCGTTTTTCGTCAGATTATAAAGGAGGTCATCTTGTAGCTTTGAGCGAGTGGTTTGAATACAGGGGAGGGCCACCGAAAATTTTAAGATCCCCCAGCCCATGCACCCCCCTGATAAAAACGTACCTTCCCTTAGCTTCCCGAAAGTAACGCCATTTGAACAGAAGGCTGCTGAAACGAAAGTCACCATCACCTTTATGCGTACTTTACGGTATGCATCTTCCAAAGCGCAGAATGACCAAAACTGATGAACACGAATCGGCCTCAACTGACGATACCGCCTATTTTGCAAAACGATTCAGGGAAGGCAGGTTGTTTACTATTACATGTAAAAAAGGAACAGTCTCCCAGAGTAGCATTTGTTTACGTCTCATGATCTGAATTGGATAGCAAGTAGCAACACAAAATAGCCGATTCCCTCTATCTACCGCGGTATGTTCTTATTTCCAATGGTAAGCAGCCAAACAGAATCCGAACAGTTGTTAATTTTAACACGCGGCTTAAAAACAACATTGCACTGTGCCATGAATGTTTATTCATTATTTTAAATGTTAATATACATGTATACGTTAAATATCAACGACTTGTCGGATTCGAAACCGCTGCAGTAACTAACTCAGTATCTGGGTAGGCCGGACTTCAACCAAATTTATGTGAACTTCGCCAATCGATCGTTGCAAGGTATTTTTATACCACTTACGGTATGCGTTCGGTATATATAGCACTGGCCTTTTCTGTCGAAACAGTCGACATATATTCTTCATGTTGTTACTTTTTACAAGAGTTTTCGCTGGTTAAAAGAGAATAAAATGACAGGAATTACTAGCCTTCTCCACCGGCGTCTGTAGTTGCTATTCTTCCTTACTACGGAGAGCTATTTTACAGGGATCCCGGTTTATCTTACTGTGCGTATACTCGAGGGTACTTATCATTTTAATTACATCAAACCATCAGATGGGAACTGATTTAAAAATAAAATTAAAATGTAAAAAAAAAGACCGAAATGGGCGGGACTATAAAAGTGGATTACTCCAACCGGAAACCCGCGTTTCCAAACGGAATTTCTCGTTTTTCGGTTTAAATGGTAAGCAGGCCAGATTAATAACAAAAGATTCCTTGCAAATTGAATAGTCGATGAACTGGTTTGGGTTGTAGTCTCGTTCCCAGAGCCCGCATATGTTACGGTCAGCGCTAAGATACAAGACATGCGGGCTCCACACAGCGGTCGGTCAAACGTCTGCGCGTGGGCGGTCGCGCGAATTTCCCGCGCAAAATTTACCTTAAAACATCTACCCCCAAAAGTTAAGAAAAATACGTGAAAGTTAAGCTTTTTATTTTCACAGTCGACGGGAAATTGAACAAACTTCAAACTGTGAGTTTACCAAATTGTTTCGTAATTTACCAAAGAAGTTCTCAAGGTTTGAAAGCGGGTTTGTGAACAGTGACGGCCACCGGCTCGCTTTGAATTTGTTTTGAAATAGGTTGTTGTTGCAAGACTTTTGACACATGCGCAGACGTTTGACCGCTGTGTGTGCGGGCTCAGCGAACGAGATTGAAACGTACCACACCGTGACAAAATCACGCGCATGCGCTTTTGACGCCACACTGAATGGCAACAACGTCTGTAATATGTGTCGTCAAAAAAAAAAACTGCTTTTAATAAAACTTTAATAGGTTTAAGTTTTCTTATTTTGTAATTCACTGTGGGTTTACTAAGTTAGAAAATTATTTCCAAAAAAGGTTTAAGCCTTCGGAAACTGCCAGATTTGTATTTGAAAAATCTATCGATCAACAACGTTTTGCCGCGGTAGCGCACAGTACGGTACGGGAGCCTATGAAATTTGGAAATACGAGTCCACACATCTCTTCGCATTTGAAGCTCACTTCAGCTCCTATTGCCATAGCCACAAGACAAGAGCAATGCCTTGTACTCCGCTATAACAGAAGATTCGTCTTCTAGGGTCAAATCCAGGTATGCATCTCCGTCTCTTTCCAAATCTGGCACCAACTCCTCGACGGCTCTTTCGACATCAGGGTCTTCTGGTTCCTCGCTCCCTTCACTGGAAGTTGAGCCGAAAGGCCCAATTCCTGTCAGACGATAATGGAACAATAATAACAAAACTAAATTAAAAAGTAATATAAGTACATAGTGAGCGGACGACCTCGTACCGTCTGAAAATCAGGCTAGGTTGTCGCAACAGTCTTTTACAATGCATAAGTCCTAATGCAGTTACAAGGCCGGCGGAACAGGGGCGTCTTTTTCGGCCAAGTTTGAAATTTTAGCTGACGTAATCATTTTAAAAATATGCAGCCCCACTTCCAAAATGCTTCCGCCGGCCCTGAGTTCCTGAATACTGAGAACGGCTTCCAGTAATGGCGGACAGGATTTTACCGGTAAACTCTCCTAAAATTTTGTGGTTTAACTTGCCCATTTGGGAATATTTTGTTTACTATTTCGGATATTTCTAACACTGATTGACCTATTGGCACTGAAAAAGTGGCATATCGAAATGGTAAATTTTCGTCGTATTGGCACTTCAAAGTAGCGAAATCAGGAATTAAGATTTTCCTACACTTTGCTCATTTCATTTTATGAGAAGAGGCTCGTGTTCCCAGAAACTGTTTGCCATTTTAAAAATGTTATTACACGGCTATGGATCCTCGTTTTATTTCCCATTTTATTTCTCTCTTTCTCCTTCGCGCTCCATAACAATCGTTTAATAAGAGGTATTTATGATATGAACGGACGAGTAATACAGATAACGTTATCGAGAATCAGTGACCCTTTTGTTGTTAAAATATTTGTAGTAATTTTGAAACGCTGAAAATCACATGCAAACTTAAAGCAACTAATACAAAAATATGTAGTTTTTATTAAAAGCTTCTTCAATACTGAAGTGAAACTACAGAAAGGTTTATGGGGCAACGGATGGAAATGGTTATAATTATGAAAAACTTGAACGTTTTCAAGTTTTAAAACTGGTGCACGTGTCTTTGATATTAGCTAATGTTTCTATTCTAGATCGCTGTCTCTTCGCTTCAGTCGTATCCTTAGTGTCCTATGAGTATTCTAGATAACTATTTGACGGAAAAACATTGAGAAAAATCCTGGTGACAGTCCCTTTAAGATAACAAAAAAGTGCTAAATACCTTGGGAAGAGGGTAGTACGCCGCCGTGAGCAACGAGTTGCTCGATTGCTCTCTGCACGCCACCACCAAACTGCCTCAATGCTTCTCTGGCCATCTCCAAGTCAAACCCCATTGACACAATCTATAACAAGACGGCGCTGGTCTTAGAACAACAAACAAACAAATAAACAAGAAACTAGGCTTGTAATCTGGAAACCAAACTGTGATCAAATTGGAATCACTATATACTATCTTACCATGCATGAACAAGAGAGGATAACTAGTTATTCTCTCCTACCATGAACAATAGACCTTACCGAAAATTTTCACCGCTTCACAGAAATGAGGCGATTGGGTAAAATTGTGCTAAATAAACTTTGAAATAGCAGATTAGTAGCACAATTGTTATAGCTCACTTGGCCTCGTTTCTGTGTAGCGCGAGGAAAATATTCAGCAAGGGTCTATTTGGAATTAGTATAAACCAACTAGTGGACTATTACAAATCCTGCATTCTGATTGGCTACCCTACTATAGGTCTATTTGTGATAGCCCATGGTAGAGAAAAACTGCACGCATTTTCACGAAAAAAAAATTTAACTTCAATTTGTTTCTTTCTATTATTTTCTACTGTCCGACTAGTTAGTTTATACTAAAACAATTAGACCTCTCGCCCTCATGGGTTACGAGTCAAATAGCCCATTCGGCTGCGCCTCATGGGTTATTTACTCGTAGCCGGCCCATTCGGGCTGCGGGTCTAATTGTTAAATAGATTTCAACAAATTCAAATTAACGGGCTACCTGTGCAACGAGCTCGTCAGACACTTGAATGTTCTGTGGACTGCAAGGCAATGGACGTGATAAAGTATTTACGTGTTAATAATTTGTCATACAAAACAAACTTAAACCAACGATGAACACTTCTGGGAAATCCCCACCCCATCCCCCTGAAATTTAATGGTTAATCATTAATTACACTTGTATACCCAAGGGAGGGGTGGCTGGATGGTTTTCCAGAAACCGTGATTGAGCCGTATAACATTTAGTCGGAAGTTATGGACGGAAGTCTACGCATTTGTTAAAGCAAGCGGGCGAGTGAGTGCATGTGCGGCAGACTCTCTAGATCCGCGAGTAGAAAAGGTAAACAACTGACGGCAGATTGCTTTAGAGTGGATTTTGTATGACTGGGAAAGTTCAGAATGCAGGAAATTACATTTCAGCGAAACCCAATAATTACCGGCGGGAATCATGCCCCCGTTCCCCTTGAGGCAAGCAGTTATGGCGCTCGTGTCGGGACCCTCCTCCCTTCCTTGGCAAAATCCTGTCTACACCCCTGTTCTGATCCAATCAAGTTCTGATACGGCAAAGTTACCATACGGTTACTATACAGTCTCGCCGCATTTCTTTCCTACTCATATGCGTTGTAGCATTTCATGTACCTGTCTGCGGGTAAGTCAAGAAGTTCAGGGTGATCCTGAAGAGTCTGAAATTTAATGTTGAAAAATAGCTGTTAATGGACACAGTTTGATGAATGCCACCACAGGGAGTTCTAACCTGATACACATACTGTTTATATGTTCTCCTTTTTAACAAAGAAGCTCTCAGTCATTGTTATATAGGATGTGTAACCGTCCGACTCCGGTTCAGACCCCGCACGGGCTAGAGGCCCTAACTTGAAGGAAAATAGCAAAGTCATACAAAATTTTCAACAAATTTGATTTTTTTTCTACTTGGTTAGCTCAGTGGTTAAGCGCGGGTGCTCAAACCCCAATCGGACCAACACTCAGGGTCTTAAAATAACTGAGTAGATGCTGCCCCCCTGGGGGGGGGGGGGGTATACTCCCATATATAAGCCATACAGGTATGTGCCGCGGGATAGGGCATGGTTTTCGAGGTGCCGGATAGGGTATCGTCGGTATTCTGTGAGTGAGTGAGTGAGTCATCTTTATTTTAATACCGTAATTTCAATAAGCTGAACTTCTTTACATGAAAGTCGTATATATAACAAACATGGCAGGTAGTTACTATATACACTGTACAATATAGATAAAAGGAATCTACTACTACCACTAAGTAAAAATGTAAAAATAATGCCTAATAAAATAGCAATATAAGCAATTGGCAATGTGTACGAAACACTAGTTCATCAGTACATAAATACAGCAATGAAAATCGATTTAAATACTTATAGACAATTTGTCTGCACTCGGTTAGCTTTTTCTTAAAAGTTGCTCTTGTTTGAGATACTTTAAGGTTTTGAGGAAGAGAATTCCATAATTTAGATCCTCTGTATGCAAAACTTCCTTTATAGCATTCTGTCCTCGGTACACGGTCAATAATTAAATTATTATCACTTTGTCTAAGCCTAGATCTATAGGGATTATTTATTGAGATATTTGAAAAGAGTTTGCTAAGGTACTTAGGTACTCGTTGACCAATGGTGTCGTACATGATTACGCTCAAGTGTTTATACCTTCTGAGGGCCAGATTATCCCAGTTTAATTCATTTAGTATATCGACAGACCTGACATCATATCCTTGCGAGGTAATGATGCGTGCTGCACGATTTTGTAATTTCTGTAATCTTCTGGTTAGGCCCTTATTAAGATTTCCCCATACTATGTCGCAATAGTCGAAAAGAGGCAGTATCAGGGCATTATAGATTATTTCTAACACCTCTTGAGATACAAAATTTCGTGCCTGTTTTAAACCACTAATAGCACGACATACTTTTTGGCTTAGATTATTAATGTCTGTATCCCATTTTAAATTATTATCAAGGCCGGTATACACCAAGATATTTGGAGGATTGAACTCTCTTAATTGATTTGTCTCCAATAGAAATAGTTAATATTTTGCCTAAATTGGATAGTTTGAAGTCTGTCCCAGTGAACATACACGTATACTCGGTCTTGGTGACATTCAGACTGTATTATCATCCTTAAATAAAATATCCGATCCTTAACTAGGGTACGTTTTTTTTTTGTTTCCCTGACTCTTGATATGCAATATCGTGCATTTGCTCAACGCCCGCTAAACGTAACAATCTTGTATGCTTCATGCTAGACTACCCACAGAAGAGAAATGAATAAATTCTGAGTATTCACGTGTCCCTTAAATAGGGTCTCATATTTTAGTTTCAAGCCGCTTGGAAAATGGGTACCCATTTTACGATTTTTCACCCTCAAATAGGGTCAGGGTAGAACTTCGCGTCTTCTTCGGGATAAGGACGTAAAACCGTAGAACTAAGTCAACAGAGAGCCATATGGAAGATTTATACTGAGCTAGCGGTAAACGTGCTAACCTCTGTTAGGAACATGTTTGGTCAATATGAGTAGAGTTTAGGAAATATTTCAGTACAATTTTATTTTATGTTGACTATTAGAGTTCATACGTTTTAGGATCAAGATACTAAATGATGCTATTTAGTCACTATTAACAATACAATTAATAGCAGTCCATTTGCAAAGACATCTAGCCACAATAGATGGAATTAATTAAGTGTCCATTAGTGAGAAATCATTTTGTGATATTTTGATTCCATTGGATTAGCGGACGCCATCTGAAGTACCCATTAGCGCCGCTACCTCTTCGTGTGACTCATTGCACTCACGCAATGACTTTTCCTTGCTTGACAATCGAAATAGTTTTCTAACTTTAATGCTCTCGCTTTTCGTAACCTTCGATTATAACTAGAATTTTATCTAGGATCGAATACTTCTAATTTTAAGGTAACGAATACTATTTTATTTGTCAATGTCTGTACAAGATAAATATCTTTATTTCCTTTCCAATACCCTAACACGCGATGCAAGAAGGCTCGTTAAAAACTCGTTTTAACCGGTTTTCTCATGGCCTCAACTTATTACTCGGGCTGCCTGTGGCAGGCCCGAGTTGATTTTTTGTTCGGTGCAACAAAATTTTTGCGCATGCGTTAAATTATGCATTAATTGACCTCGTTTCGCCATCGGACGGTATTCTTGTTTGAGGTACGTTTCCTAGGTTTTATGCCACATTTCATTTTACTCTCGGTCATAATACATACCAGTGCAAACACCGTGATCTGTAGGCCAACACTAAAATAATTTTGACCGTGTTTTTGGTTGGTTTACCGATCTCGTATCGAGACCTCTGTACGTTGTACTATACAGGTATACTGAATAGCTGATTTATAGCGAAATATAGCGATTTACTAGCAAATCTATATATACCGTAAAGATTGGATTAATCACCCTCCTTCATATAAACGCCCCCACTCGAATAAGCTCCCCCCTTCCACTGCGTTTTCTGAAATAAGCGCCCCCTCCCACCGATGAAATTGTCATGCATTGAGTACCAGCGACCTTAACACTTACCGATATTATCTGTACGTTACAACGTACGGTATTACTTCCGGCCCTGAAAGTACTGACTCAGCCATTGACTGACACGCGACCAGTTTTTTTTACATGTTACAGTTCTTGTTAGGATCTTAATAAAAGTTGTTTTTTTATTGACTCGGATTGCAGCATAAAAAAATAATGATAGGCGCCCCCTCCCGAATAAGCGCCTCCTCTCGAATAAGCGCCCCCCTTCGACCCTCAAAAATTAAATAAGCGCCCGGGCGCTTAATCAAATCTTTACGGTACTGTGGTTGAGCCAGTTATGGGTTTCTCTCCTCTATCGAAGTCTGAAGACATCTGAACTCCTGACCTGTGAGAGCCGATACTGTCATTCGCCAACACGAAGCCAGAAATACCCCGGAGAAATAAACACTCAGCACAGAATAATTTATGATGAGCGAAGCAATATTCAACTCTCAAGGTAAACAAGAATCCTCTCACGGCCGAGGTTTTGGTTCGAGAAATTAAAGGCTTCCAACAGTTCCCTTTATAGTTCTGTAATATAATGAGCAGACTGCAGTTTTGGGAAGGAGGGTAAAAGCTTTTAAATAGAGATAACCAACAGGCATTTCAGTTAATAATCTTTAATCCAACCGAAATACCAATATGGACGCGATCAGCGAGCTGCGATAAAGAGCCGCAGGGTAGAAAGAACAGTAGAGAAATAAAGTGGACAGGATACAACTTATAATATGGGACAAATATAAACATACATTTGAGACACTCATCTATTAGTACTTTGAACCTGCAGAACAGCATACTAAATTGTAAGCGTGCATGCGTTACATGAATAAGTAGAGGTCAACTTCTTTAATTTACATACACGAGAAAAACAAAAATACTAAATTACATATATATACTAGGGGAGCAGAGAATGAATGTCACCGCGCTACCGGCCACTCCTAAAGACTGCTAAATTCAGCTAATAATTCTTCCCTTCGGTTATTACTAAGAGGATTTCAAATGAAAGTGTATTTCATCTTCAATCTCATGTGGCCCGAGTGAAAGCCCAGATGGGCTCTTGTTGTAGTTAGTGGAGAGTTGAAGTCAAGAGTTGAGTAGACATGAAGTAGAGTCAAAGTCGAAGAATAAAACAAGCAGTAACTTCAACCTTGGTGTGTGATTCTTCTGTTCCGTACACAAGATCAGGAAAGACCCTAGCCTGATTTTCAGACGGTACGAGGTCGTCCGTTCACTTCCTCCGGGGGGAGGAAGCCGTGAGCGGACGACCTCGTACCGTCTGAAAATCAGGCTAGAAAGACCCCCTCCTGACACCTCTATCAATAAAGTGACTTAACTTGAGCCTCGGCGGCTGTTGACGGCCTACCTGTAACGCAGTATCGAGGCTGTTATTTGATTGGCGTAGAGCCTCTGCTGCCGACTGCCTTGGGAAACCCATGCTTACAAGAGTACCAAGCGTTGACACGTTTACCCTGAAGGGAAAAAATGTTTATGTAACATATCGTGTCTTCAAATACTTTAAAACTGTCACAACCAAGTCACTGTGCGACTACTGTAACTGGAGCCAGTTAGACAAAACAAAAACATCCAAACCGTTTTTCGATATGACGACGGGAAGTCTTATTTTTTGGAGTTTTTATGTCCGCCATTACCCGAACATGCTAATTTTCAGCGGAAGTGACGTCATTGCACTCAACATAACAACAGTACATGCAGGGCTACTTTTCACACAAACCTTCGTGCGAGCTTATAAGTAAAGTTCTTTTTTACTATTTTCTCACAAAGGAAAGAAAAGAACGAAGTTGTGAATAGAAATATGCCTTTAAAAGAGCGACGTGTTGACAAAATGACGTCACGACAGCAAACCGCTGGACGAAAATCGTGAATCGTCGGCTTCAGTAATGGCCGACATGATTTCGACGGTAAACTCTCCGCAAAATTCAGTTTAATTTAGTGCTTTGGCAAAAATGTTCACTGATTTGGATATTTTAGCCGTGTTACCTTTTGGAAGACAAAAGAATGCCAAAAGGAATGGTCGTGATTTCGTCGTAGTGGCGCGAACCCTTCATCGAGTTTTTTTTTTCGAAAAAGATGATGGAGAGCTGAACTTGTACACGTCAGTTTTTATAGATTGAGACAAATCAAATCGGTGTTTCCAAAACTACGTGGTTCGATTAAAAGGTTGAAGATGGTTTTGCGGGTTTTCTGGCTATTAGTAAGAGGATAATAGTAACATAAGCCACTAATTGTATGTTTTGTATTCTGCATAAATAGGCGGCTCAAGTTCCATATTTAAAATTATAACTGTTGGAAATCTCTTGTAAAAGAATATTCGAAGACAAGGATGTAAAATTTAGAAATAGCCCCATAATTTAACCAGTTAAAGTTCTCGCCGTTTTTTATTCAGTGACAGCCAGTTTTATTTAGCGTATTAAATTAGTTTTCGAAAATGCGTTTTGAATTCACTTTGTTTAGTTCCAAGATCCACTGGACAACTCGCCGATCTGAAAATTGCGCGGGATCATTTTACAGCCAGGGCTGCATGACCGTATAAGTCGGAATGCTTAGTTGCAATGTGATTGGTTCGTGTTGTCTAAGTGGCCCCATGCAGTTACAGTAGAAAACTACTTATGGCTCTTAGCAGTGAATCCATGAAGCCATTCCCGGTGAAAATAGGTCTTTTGCAGCTAACGTCACGTGCTGATACATCACTTCAATAACTCAATGAATTGCGCTCGTGATCTCATGGGAAAGGCTTCACTGGATAGCAAACAAACTTTAAAACGCTGTTTTAGGAAGATCGACAATCGATTGGAGGTGGAAAATAACATTTACAAACAGGTTTTGCTAATAACACTACCGACTTGAAGTAAATGTAGTACGATTGTTTTGCCATCCAGTAGAACCACGTGATTGCCTAACTGCAAAGGTAATTAACATAGGAAACTTTTGAAATTGTCCGAATCATCAGTTAGTAAATCTACCATTCTCCGTTAGCAGTTTTTCCTAGTCTGCGCTGATCTCGCTTGATTTTCCTCTCTCCTCTTTCTTTCGCTTCTCTTTCCTTCTTTTCCTATAAAGAAAATAATGGCCGATACTAAAGTTTAAATCCTGCCGTTCCTCTGTTAAAGCAGTAATGATCCAGGGATGGAAATTAGGCTCGTAAGTAAATTCTCATGACAACTCGCAAATTAACTGTCGCCAGTAGAATCTTGGTGATTGACTCTATGTGGTTTTATGGCTGTTACTAGTGGATCAGACCATGTTGCTAGTAAAAATTACTGACAAATAGCAACAATTGCTAATGGCATTTTCCTCTCATTTGAAGCCCGGTGATCTAAGTAACATACCATTTGATGACAAGATTGGATGTTTTGCTATTACTGAAAAGAACTAATAAAATATGGTGTTCCCCTCACCTGTTTTTTACGAGTAATGTACTCGACAGCGAGAGTAACATCTCCATTACAGGCCCGCAGTCCAAGCCGCGCCTCCCGAACACTAAACCCCATGGATACCACTAAAAAAACATGACAACATGAACTGTCACTAAAACTGTGGAAGAGAGTAGCTTTCCAATTCTCATGTGCACAGCCATACAGCTATTAGCCTGCTTGGAGGTTTTCAGTGGTGTTTTTGCTTAATATGGGGTTCTGCAAGCAGGCTATACAGCTATATGCTAAGCTATCTGAATATGTATATTCTGCCGAGAGGAGTTCATAGACGACGGCTCTGCACGTGCAAAGCTATATGTTGTCATAAGGCCCACCAGCGAGTATACATGTACCTCCTAACGTGTCATGACATTACCAAAGAACCCACAGTGAGATAACGCAGCGGCTCACCCACCCACCCAGGGTTCATGTCGTTTTACCTGTACGGGGAGTGGTTCCGAGAACGTGCGGAGGGTTTGTCACATAATGTATGCTCATATATCTCTGGAATGATGTCGTCCCCTCCCATGCATAGTCTAATGCCTCTCCGTGACGGATCTGTTCCGGTCCGAGTCGAAGCAAGAACTCGCGCAAAGAAACTCCAGTCCCAACATAGTGAAAATTGTCATAGGGGCTTTCTGAGAGAAGTGAAAAGCCGCTCTGAATTCAAAGAAAACGAAAGGAAAAACAGACTGACATGTCTCGCCCACATCGAGTCAACACCTATACACTATCTACATACGTGAAACAAAATATTGAACGTACACTGAGTGAGTTTGTCATCATCTACGCACAGCTGTCTTGCACCTTCCTCTGCCTGAAATAAAATATGTATTGAGGTTTTGCCTGTATATATGCAAGCTTGAACTACTTCAGATATTTTTTTTGTTTTTCTATTTCCTCAATGATATTAACAGCAACCGCCAGTACATTGAGTGTTTCCTTTGTCACTTGTCACCTATGCATCAAATTCAGTTCATAAAATAACTCTTTATATTTTCCCATGTGAAATGTCAAAAAACGTATTGCACATCTGTGACTGTCTCACTAGTTAGCTCAGTTGGTAGACGTGCATGAGGTCGGGGATTCACTGGTTAGCTCAGTTGGTAGAGCACGGTCTAGAGTGCGGAAGGTCGGGATTCACTGGTTAGCTCAGTTGGTAGAGCACGGTCTAGAGTGCGGAAGGTCGGGGATTCACTGGTTAGCTCAGTTGGTAGAGCACGGTCTAGAGTGCGGAAGGTCGGGGATTCACTGGTTACCTCAGTTGGTAGAGCACAGTCAAGAGTGCAGGAGGTCGGGGGTTCACTGGTTAGCTCTGTTGGTAGAGACGGTCTAGAGTGCGGGAGGTTGCGGGTTCACTGGTTAGCTCTGTTGGTAGAGACGGTCTAGAGTGCGGGAGGTTGCGGGTTCACTGGTTAGCTCTGTTGGTAGAGACGGTCTAGAGTGCGGGAGGTTGCGGGTTCACTGGTTAGCTCTGTTGGTAGAGACCGTCTAGAGTGCGGGAGGTCGCGGATTCACTGGTTAGCTCGGTTGGTAGAGACGGTCTAGAGTGCGGGAGGTCGCGGGTTCACTGGTTAGCTCGGTTGGTAGAGACGGTCTAGAGTGCGGGAGGTCACGGGTTCACTCGGTTGGTAGAGACGGTCTAGAGTGCGGGAGGTCGCGGGTTCACTGGTTAGCTCGGTTGGTAGAGACGGTCTAGAGTGCGGGAGGTCGGGGGTTCGCAAACCGGCGGCCGCGGCCTTGGGCAGGGACGTCATGATAAGCTGTTGGCCTTGTCTCCTTCCACTTCTAATCAATATCAGGAGAACGTAAGAGAACCTGTTGTGCCATTTCCTGAAAGACGCGGTAGGGGATTTATCTCCCGGCACTAACAAAACTCATAAATTGTAAACTGGGCAGCACTTTGCGCCACAATAGTAGTCCGTATCTCAAGAACCCTTTGTGAAAATTTAAACATAATGCATGAATCAATGTTAAGCCGGAGGGGGGGGGGGGGGGGGGGGGGGGAAGGGGGGGTGGGGGTCGGGCAGATGTGCGGCATTTGACTTTTTTCGATAATTTTTGGTCAAATTCCCCACCCTGGGAAAGAAAAAATGGTCAATTGTGACTGATCAAATTGCCCCACCTGAGGCAACGAAATTCCTCCTTAAACTATATATATACAGCTGAGACAATGGGGGAACTGGAGGTGATCCCAAATAAATGTGAAGCGTTCTTTTTAACTTAATGAAAACAGATGAAAACGCATTTTTGAAGTTCGTACCTTCCAACATCCAAGATGGCGACTCGGGAAACAAGAGACTAGGACACAGTCCTCAAGCGGTCGAATTCAAATGTCCACACCCTGAGGCGAAACTTGTAATCAAATTCCCCAGGGTGGGACGCCAAGATTGATCAAATGCCGCACATCTGCCCGAGACCCCCCCCCCCGCGGCTTAACATTGATTCATGCATAAATTGTGCTATATAAATGAATACCTTTACCGCATCACTTATTAGGTTGCGCGGCATTTTTATGTTCTCGTGGTGAATTTGTCGTAACACACGAGTGAGTGCAGCACCACACGAAGATAAAAACCGTACCTCCCCGCAACCATGTAAGATCCTCTATATG
>JAOWCC010001733.1:0-125750 GCA_030867875.1 Actinernus sp. WN-2022
TCAGCCTCTGTTGGGAACAGGTCCACTACCCCAATGGCTTCGTCAGAAAAAAGGAATGATTGCCCTTGATCGATATGGTGACAACCTATGTCTTTGGCGTTGCCTTGCCGTATGCAAAGGAGCCCGTGCAGACAAGTGCAACACCTCAGCTCGAAAACTTGCCCAGAACTTCTATCGCCTGACAGCGCCCACGCAAGACGTTCCCAGAACTTCCTTAGACCAGCTGGAGAAAGTCGAGTTACACTTTGGAATCGGCATTCGGGTGTACGAACCTACGGAGGCTGGCGCTTGGCATCTGATGCGACATGCAGCTCACTACAAGCATACGATGACGATTGGGATATACGAAGGACATGCCTTCTATATCAAGGACGTCAAAAAGCTAGGGCACGTCTACGTATGCAATGCTTGTAAGCAACGGTTCACAAATGCCTCGAACCTTCAACGCCACGCAGATCGTTGTAGTCGTGGCGAAACGAAGATTGTTTGCCCTGGAAAAGTAATTACGGTACCTCAGTCGGCATACGAAAAAGCCTTCTGGCCAGAGAGCACAGCCAGCAAAGCCGCTCTACGCTGGTTGAAACGCGAAGCCGAAAGGATTGGGCAACACATTCATCACGCAGCTTGTGGACATGGTGGAGAGCATTGGCTCGAAGGAGCAGCGGTTGATGGCTACGAACCTCTTTCGAAAACCATTTTCCAATTTCATGGATGCTACTTCCACGGCTGCCCAAAATGCTTCCCTCAAGAGAGATGTCTGTATCGTAAGACCTGCAAAAGAACGGAGAGTCTACGTGAGGCAGGTTACGTAGTAGTGGAGGCTTGGGGTTGCTCTACAAAGAAGACGAACGAACCGGTTCCAACACCAACGCAAACCGCCTACCCACACGCCATAGTGTACGACTTTGAAGCCTACCTCGATAGAACGAAAGGTCGACAACCAACGGACCGATTGAGCATCGAAAACGTTCATGTTCCCATATCAGTATCAATTGCCGACACGTACGATCGAACACCAACCCATCTCTGTCGACGTGATCCAAAGGAACTTATAGCGGCCTTCGTCGAAGAACTCCAGCTAAGAGCGCAGAACATCCAAGAAGGCGTTGCGGAACAGTTCTGCCCCAAGACACCTGAATTCTCCTTTGACACACTACCAAAGGAACAACGGATGAGAATCGACGAATGGGTCAACCAAGTTCCCGTTCTAGGCTTCAACTCTGGCCGGTATGATTTGAATTTGATCAGAAACTATTTCGTAGAATCTATTGCCGATACATGCAAGAAAGTCAGAGTAGCGAAGAAAGCCAATTCCACTATGTTTCTCTTGACTCCCGATTTTCGTTTCCTCGATGTGATAAACTACCTTGGACCTGGAATTTCCTATGAACGTTGGATCGCTGCCTATGGATGTGAATCGCAAAAGAGTTTCTTCCCATATGAGTGGTTCGACTCTCCCGACAAGTTGGATCACGTTGGATTACCAGATTATCGAGAGTGGGGTTCAAAGTTGAAAAGAGAACACCTACTATCTAGATCAGAGTTTGAAGATTGCGAGTGCACCTTTCACGACAAAGGAATGGAGACCTTCGCAGATTGGCTACGATACTACAACGACCTAGACGTAGTCCCATTCCTAGAGGCACTCGAAAAGATGCGAGATTTCTACCACGAGAAGGGAGTAGACATGCTGAAAGACGCAGTGTCCATCCCAGGAGTCTCGCTACAGTTCCTGTTTCGAGGTAGTGTAGAACGGGGAGCCGAGATGTACGCTCCAGGTGAGGAAGCCTACCACATGCTGAAAGGCGCTGTCGTGGGAGGTCCAAGCATAGTGTTCACTAGACGCCACGAAGCGGGAGTGACTAGGATTCGCAGTCATCAGGGTGGAACTAAAATTTGTCGTAAGATTCTTGGATACGATGCCAATGCCCTATATCTTTCTACTATGGCCCTAGAAATGCCTTGTGGAAAGGAAGAGGTCGTTCACTATGATGAGCCAGATCTAGAAGCCGAAGACTTCGTCGAATGTCTACGAAACGGTGAGTGGTTTGGCTACGCGGAGGTAGACATCGAGATACCAAAAGAATTGTGGCAGAAATTTGAGGAGATGCCCCCCTTCTTCTACAACAAGAAAATCCCCAAGGAAGCAATTTCTCCACAAATGTTGGCCTACCTCGCAAGGACGGGTAGAAAGCTCAGCGAGGAAAAGAAGCTAGTTGGGAGTCTCTCTGGAAAGAGGTTGCTACTCTACGAGCCCCTACTACGTTGGTATCTCGATCATGGCGCAGTGATTACTGCTGTCTACCGCACGATAGACTACGAATCCAAAGAAATCTTCGAATGGTTCGTGGACCAAGTCACTGAGGCGCGACGCATGGGAGACGTAGACAAAAGTAAAGCTTTGCTGGCAGATGTGTTCAAGCTATTAGGAAACAGCGCCTATGGAAAGTTGCTCGAAGACTTGGGACGCCAAACAGATGTCACCTATACGAAAGACGAGAAAGTTGTTGACAAAGCATTGCGAAGTGTTTGGTTCGAAGATCTGGAAGAGGTTGGTGAGGCATACGAACTCGAGAGTAGAAAGGCCCAGATCCGAATCAAACGCCCTTTCCAAGTAGGTATCGCGGTATATCAGCTTGCCAAACTTCGCATGCTCGAGTTCTACTACGACTTCCTTGATAAGTACGTCGATCGCAAGGATTTCGAATACATACAGATGGATACGGACAGCGCGTACGTTGCCATCTCTGGAAACAGCCTCGACGAAGTTGTAAGATCAGACCTACGAGAGGATTTCGCAGCCCACAGAAAGGAATGGCTAGCTTGGGACAAATGGAGTAGTCGTACGCCAGGACTCTTCAAACTCGAATTCGAAGGTCAACGCGCTATTGCCCTATGTTCTAAAGCTTGGTATGTCGATGTGGGTGGCAGCAGGAAATATTCCACCAAAGGTATGTCTAGACGGCACAACGACGTTTCGTGGGCTCGATTCGAAGCAGCACTCCAGGGTAGTATTGACATGGCGAAAAACCGAGGCTTCCGTCTAGTGCCGGAAGGTATGGCAACCTACGAACAGCAGAAACTTGGGCTATCGGCTTACTACGACAAAAGACGCGTTCTTCCCGATGGAATCCACACCGAGCCAATAGAGTATGCTGTCTAGCGCTTGGATACGAACAGAACATCTTTCGGTGGTAGTTCCGTATCCCTAGGAACGACTTGTAGCTCTTCACGAACGAATCCACGTTTGGGTGCATCCTTCCCCCCTTCTCGCTTAGCGAGGTAGTACAGCACAGGCTGTCCCGAAGATACTACACTTCGCGAAATGGTGTATATCTGTAAACTCCACACGGGATCAGTGGCTCTACGTTTTTCACCTCCTTCCAATTCTCCTGGGGCGTAGAGATATCGAACTAAGGCGTCAAATGGTAGGCGCTCTTCTCTCAAGCCAACAGTGCGTGAATATGTAGGAGTCTTTAGATCTACTTGTTGCGTCACTACGGAATTCGAAGGCTCCTTTCCTGTAAGTCGAGTCACCTCACCATTCAGGGCTTTGATAACCATTGGTAAACGAACTACCCATTCTCTACTACGCGCCTCTGAGCCTTCCGAAGTAAGTACCATCTCTTGTGCATATTGGTATCCAAACAATCTCTCAGCTAGCGTTCTATTCGCTCGTTCGACGAAGCCTTGCGCTCTATGATTACCAGCCTCGCCTCGTTGAACTTTCGTACCATGTAGTTCTAACGTTTCAGACATACGTCCCATGAATTCTCTACCAGGATCTACTTGCAACGTCTTTGGCCATTCGAGTGGACTACGTTTGTAGATTCGTTCGAATGCCGCAGAAACTTCACCACTATCTTTCGAAGCTAAAGGTTCGGCTTCTTTGTATCGAGAAGCCACATCGATTACCACCAATGCGTACTTGTATAGCTTCCGTCCACGCCCAGGTCGATCGTGTGGTAAGAATATCAAATCAGCTTGGTGGACTTCGTTAGGTTTCGATACGGTCCAATGTGGTCGTGGTACATATCGTGGTGGTGATAAATAAATTTGCCATAGTGCTTGCTTCTCTAACCAACTCTTAGCCGTGTCTTCCGATACCTTTGCTGCCGCCGATAGTTTACCAATTGCGGAGTAACCTTTCCAATATCCTTCAGGGCCATAGAAGATAGCATCCATTACGTATAGTGTTAACAACGAGACTTTAATATGTATAGTCCTTATCGTGAAAAAAAAGAATAAAGACCCATCGGTCCTTATTCCTTTTTTTTTTCTTTTTTTTTTCTTCTACATCTCCCTATTCGTATACGTCCTCGAGAGTGGCCCGAGTCTTCGTTGGAAGCGGTTGCGTTACGACTAGGACGGCGGCGTCGAGTAAGTAGGATATTCCCAATCCACTCGTGCAGACACTACTAGCGTCGCAAACGCCATCGTGTATGGAACCTGGCAATATCATATTACTTATGTTGGAAGCATTTACTTGGTTGGAATTCGCATCTACGAGAGCTTCGTAAGAAGTGCGGCTTCCTACGGAGAACGGCCGACTCTTGTCGAAGAATAGGCAGTTGGGTACACCTGTCTGCATGTTGCATTTCATGCGCAGCCTAGCAATGGGATTGCTCAATGCACATCCGGCGTTCTTGGAGGCTTCCATGGAGATAGTTCGTTGAACCAGTGTATGGATCTTAGTGTTGGAGACAACGAGAGCTCCTTCGGCTGGTGCGGTACGGCGACGCAGATTGCGTGCACAAATCTTTCCACTTGTGAGGCACGCCTCAACCTCGTTTTCGAACGCAGAGTCCAACTCTTGGATCACTTTGAAGAGGGTACTCAATTTGTCTGGACTTGGAAGTTCAGGGTTTCCATCCTTGTCGGTCTTCAAGGTGATTCCATCCATCTGAGTCAATACTGGCACACACCACTTTTGAATTTGTAGGCAGGGATTGCGATCACGCTTCTTGTACTTATCCTTTTGTCCCGATGCGAGGTTCAATCGGGCAAGGTCTTCTTGCTCATGTGGACATATTTGACCAACATGTTTTTCGTCTTTGAAGCGAAAGATTGCTGGACGTTGTCCTTCCCCAAGATCAAAGTAGACTGGGATGTATTTACATCCGTTTGGACCACTTCGAGGATTGTCCCAGTCGAACACAACTATTCCCTCCTTTCCCTGTTCGAAGGCTTTGAGGATGTCTTCTGCGTTGAACACAGAGGATTTGTTTGCCGTCGCCGTGGTATTGGCATCGTTGGTTGAGATGGCACCATTGGTTGAGGGGGCATCGTTGGTTGCATTGGAAACTTGGCTAGCCATCGTCTTTGATATATATACATGTGTCTTTATCTAATAGGGTTGTTGGATTCGATTTTTTTTACGACCCCGTTGTGGTGGTCTTCTTTCAGCTTTTCCTTGGAATTAGTCTTGTGATTTTTAAAGCAACCGACTAGCGACGTATCCTAGAGCAAACGTCCCACCACCTACGATTACCAATTCCGTAGTTCTCTGTGAACTCGAAGGTTTGTAGTAGTGGGAAAAGTGAGGCTTCTTCATGTTCATGCGGTGCAGCCCCACGTGTACTGTATTGTATAGTACAAGGGCGCGGTCCGTATCGGCTAGATCCTCGGCAGCGTAGTATTTCTTACGTTCCTGCTCTTGGACCCACTTGGATAGTTCTTCTTGTTGTTTTTCGTAAGTGGCCATGTCAGCCTTGTATTTCTCAAGGGCTCTATCATGCCTTTCGATCTCTATATTAGTCTCCTCTGGGTCTCTTCCAGAAATATATCGGTCGAGGTATTTAGCACCAAGGCTTGCTGCCGCAAAGGCAACCGCTATGCTAATCGATCCCCCCATTGTTTACAAACTCTTAGGTACGAGCCCTTTGTCTTCGAGATACTTTTTGGCGGCAATGCTACCAGCCAATACGGCCGTCCACTTCACGTAATTCAAGATGCTTGATGAAGGATCGCCAAGCATAGACTCTTTTGTCGCCTTTTTTACGACCCAACCAATACCAGTTGCTATTCCAGCCAATGTGGCGGCATCAATTACTACTTCTACCACTTTGCCTTTTTCTGCCATCGAACGTATCTGTATTGTCGATATGTTCAAATGTTTATTCCATGGAAGGCAATTTTTTGCTTCTAGCTTCGTGTACTTCTTCGGAATGAGTGTGGGGTGTCGTAGCGTTGCGGTCCTTATACCGATAGTACAGCCCAACTAACGCGAGGCCTACTCCAATGGCTGATAGTGTAGTGTTGGCAGACACTTTATCGTACCAGCTTCCGTCGTCCCGAACTTCAGGTTCCTTTTCGTGCTCACTTTCACGACTTAATGCCTCTCTAGCGCGGCGATTGCTTTCTGCCAGTGCTTTTCCAGCGGCAACGCGCTTTGGATCTTTGGTCTTTTTTTCAGGCACAGTCTTCGGCGGATCTGCAGTTATCCGATCTTGTTGTTCCTCCATTGTTCATGTCAGTAGACTTTGAGTCTTCAATAGGTTGACTGCTTGGCGTACTAGATGGAACTACGTGGTCAGCTACATGGAACAAGGCACTAGCTAGAGCCACAAAGCGACCTGCTTTAAGAGACAACAAGGCGGCCACAGCAGATATCTCGTTGCGAACTAGGTGGTCTTCTTGTAGATCTAGGAGAAGTGCTTGTTCGCTGTCTAGTCGGACTACGTACCCAACTGCACGAGTTGCTAGTCGCAGCGCTCCGTCTACTAGACAACCTGTTATTTGCTTTGCTACTAAAGCCTGGTACCTACTATGTAAACGTATAACGTCTTTATCAGGCAGTTTAGATATATCTCCTAGAGAAAAGTCCCGACCTAGATATTCTTTTGTTGTGCCCATTGCGGCTAGAATCGAGAGCGCCTCCCTACGATCTTTAACATCCTCTGATTTGGATGGATGTTCCAGTACGACCGGCGGACAAACGACGGCGCACTCGCCTAACAGTTCTTTGATTTCTTCATCCATGGTGTATACCATTGAAGTATGCTTCGGGTGCGGGAATCTCTAATACTACCTCGAAAGGATGGCGGAGACAGAAACATGTGCGAGCGAACTTGTGGGCCTTGAGCTCCGAGGTCAACATTTTCCTCTCATCCACCTTCAACCCACCACCGTAGTCCTCAAATAGTGCTTTGGCATCAAGAGCTGACGCCGTATGAAAGGCCACGACCACCGCCACGTTTTCTCGAAAAGGTTTGCATATGCTTGTCAACTGTTGAGTTAACACCCAAATAGAAATGCCTATGTGACGAGCGGAAAAGGCCATCTCCACGAGCTTATCGGTTCTCAGCTTTACATCCTTCGATGCAGCGCAATCGTCGAGTATCAAAAGAGTATTGGTACCTGCCCAAAAGGTGGAACAAACTCGTAGCGCGGCATTGATGGCATCTTGTGAGGGGCACATCACGAAGAAGTGAGGATCTAGATGGGCGAATCCACGATAGGTAGTGTTGTGGGCATATGTGGGGCATATGAGTACTACGTAGTCAAACTTACCACGAAATGCTCCACGAAGCTGCTCTACGAGAAGGGCCGTTTTTCCACAATTCGTTGGTCCCACTATGAGAGCGTTGAATGGAATTTCAGTTACTAAAGTGTCCATGCTAGTACGATACGTTTTCCAGTGCTCCGTTCAATATCGTGATCTGAGCATCGGCAAGTACGAAGATGTGCATGTTCACGGTTCCACTGCCTCCAGTCCTATGGATGCGGATCTGGAGGTTCTTTCCACTGCCTGTTTGATTCAAGCCATTGCCATGGACAACTGGATCATTTACTGTGCGACAATCAACCAGGATGGCGAATTTATTATTGTAGAACTTGATTGGGGTCATAGACGTTTTGCCAGTGCCGAACCATCCATTAGCGGCCTCCCAAAAGTCTGATGGTAGCATGCCTCCAGGAAAGATCCTGTTTGGTCTTCCATTGATATCGATCTCGACCTTCGTGATTCCTGGATAGTCAAACGCCTCGCTGTTTCGTGTGCCGTGGGCATGTTGTGCCACGAAGAGGAGGAGCAGTCCAGTAAAGGACAACCTTGGAACGTCGACTTGCTGGGATATCAGAGTGTCGGATGCTTTGTTGATAGGTACGGTTTTGAAGTGAACAGCGTGCCTGAACAGGAAGACGGCGCCACTGACATATTCGTCTTTCGCTTGCTTGGCGATAATTTCACTCTCAACAACTTCGTACTCTAGCTGGATGTTGCTTAGCTTGTATGTACCTATCTTGGTAGTGTCTGATCCTACCACCACATCCGTAGCAGGTGATAGAGTCAACTCGAGAGAAATGGCGTTGCGAAGAGCGAAGGGATAAAGAGCTCCATGTTGCGTCAGGATGTCCACATCTAGTGGGATTCGGTATTTCGAACCATACACAGCTAGGAGCAAGTTTTCTCCAGTATCCGAAGTGCCTTTGTCACCAGCATTCGAGCGTAGCTTGTTCGTGTTCTCTGTTTGAATACCTTGTCCCACGCGCGCATCTCGCTCTATAGTTGGCAAATAGAGATCGGAATATGTCTGTAGAAGATCTGGTCGTTCAATGTCTTCTATCGTTTCAGCTCCTATTTTGAGAACTCTACGTGAGACCAGACAACGCCCGACATTAGCCACCACTCGATTGTTAGCATGTCCACCAGACAACGTAAGGTCAGCCACGAGCGCGAGACTACCTGGAACGAGGACGATGTTTTCCCCTAGTATTGGTATTTTCACATAGAGAGTCTCTCCTGGATTGGCTTCCGATGGAGTGAAGGTGATTCTATCTACGTTGTGTAGAGCTTTCAATCCCTGAGGCTCTCTGTGCGATTTTGCAGGAACCAACGTCGCCGGAATCATATTGAATATTTAGACATATATAGTTATTGTTCAACATGGCTGAAAATGCAGACTTCGATCCTTTGACTGAGGAAGGTCAAGCCGATATAGAAAAGCTTTCTGCCAAAGAATGGCACGAGCTTGGTCCAGGTAAGAATGAAGACCGAAGTACTTGGTGGGATAGAGTTAAGGTCAGAATAGGAGAAAGATCCAAAAGCTTTCGGGATAAGCTTTGGAGTGGACGGCATAAATGGGGGTACAGTCCACATGAGTACATCAAATTGGTGAATCTAGGTGATGAGGGTGCAGTACCAAGCGGCAATACCGCGGAAACATCGTTCACTGAGGGGAAACACATAATAGATGAAAAATTCGTTCAACTCGAGGAGGCCTGGGAACGCATCCATGTCAAGTATCCAAATGTAGACACTACCAAGTTCACTACTACCTTGAATGCGCACGACGAGGTCGTGGTGCAACTGAACAAAATTAATTCCAAATACTACCATCTGTACGACGCCAAAGGTAATGTTAATGGGAAATTGCCTAAAACGATCACAGACGCTCTAGGGCCTCCCGCAGAGATGATTGTTAGCGAAGGAGAAGCTGAGATCGACCAACTTAAGATAGAAAGAGCTAAGGAAATGAAAAACGTGAAATCATCCAAGCAGGGGTCAACAGAACATACGGCAGCAAAGGAAGAAGTGATGAATATAGACGACCAAATACAGGAGATTGAGTCAAATATCGAAAAAATCGAAGAGCGTATGTCCATGCGAGACCGCGTGAAGGCCATCTTCAAAAAGTACGGTGCTGGAGTGCTTGGAATTGCGATTGCGGCAGGCACCGTGATTGGCGTCGTGGCTTCCATGCTATCTAAGGGGCTTGCTAATGTTGCCAGTGGGGTCGGCAATGCATTGAAAGGTCTAGGAAAGAAGCTAGGGCAGATTCTACCTGGAATGGTTGGGGCAATCGCTAGCTTTTTGTTTCGCACGGCTGGCGAGGTATTAGGATTCTTAGCGAAGAACATCTGGATATTGATTGTAGCTGTGGTGGTGATCGTAATAGAGCGATTTAAGTCAGCGAAATAGCATCCATGAGGCTCCCGCCGCAATGGCAACCATCAGCCCCAAATTGATCTCGTGCTTTGTCATAACGGCATCGGTACTACGAGGTTGCGTTACTTGTGGGATAGGCGGCTTCACCGCAATGACATCTTGATGCGGTAGATCTTTTTTTCGCGAACTACGAGGTTGCGTTACTTGTGGGATAGGCGCAACGACATCTTGATGCGGTAGATATTTCTTTCGTGAACTACCTTCCATACGTGGTGGTTTCGGGGGCTTTTCCTTATAGTTGATACGGTCATTTATTCCAAAGTGGACGTTAGGTGTGGATGCCATTCGTAGTTCGTTGTTATAACCTGGTACGCTCTCATCGTTAATAATCATACGGCTGGGTATTAACAAACAGTCCTTGGCAACTGCAAGGTCGAGACGAACACGCGTTAGATGCAAAGCGTTTTGATATCGTACAAGGCTATCTACCTTCTTTTCTGTGATGACCTCTTCCAACTTTACACCACAATCGGCCTGAACATTGAGGGCTAAGGTCGACGTCCCTATGATTGAACTGCGCAAAGAAGCCTGGGATCCTAGAACGCAATATACGTAGACCATTGCAGATAAGTTTATTCTGGCTAGCCCGTCCTTCGCCAATCCGTGACCAGTTTGTGGAACGAACCAATTGCGTTGATTCTTTACCACATCGTTACGAATGAACTTTAACGGAAATTCGAAGTTAGGGCGACGACTCTCCTCAGGAAATTTGAAACTGCCCCCAGGCCACTTCGAATCGTATGAAAGGTTGTGCGCCCCCCATTTCTCTTGAGCATTCGTCAGCCCTCCCTTTCTGAGGTATATGTATACGTCTCCTAAGCCACCATTGGCCCCTCGGCGCAGGGCAAAGTCAACTTTATCGACTCCAAACTCTATTCTGAGCCTGTCATAAGCGACGGCACTCCATGGAGCGTTGTTGTTTTTATTGAAGACCGAATCTCTAGGAAGTGGAACCCCCAATTCGAACAGTAATCGCCTCATTGTGTAGTACACATGGAAGCGGTAAAAGCTCCTGATGTTGTCGATGATTGGTGCATCATCGGAAAGATGGTCGTCAAACGACACCCCACAGCCTGCCGTCGCACACCAAAGGACGAAGCATAGCTGTTGTTGCCAATGTCTCATTGGTGGAGCATCTAGCCACTCGTTTGCTTGTTTTACGGTGTAGAAAACTTGGTCCGGCTCTTGAAAGATATCTCGTGGCGTCAACGTGAAGGACTGCTTCTTCGCTACGTAGATCTTGAGCGTTCGTAGGATAGGGGCTATGTCTTTTGGGTCGTCCCCCCATGGAACGGCTGGAACTGGATACTTCTCTTTTGTCTTTCTGAATGGAGATGGGAAACCTACCTGCAGTGCATCATCAATACGTTTTTGAATGGTAGCACGTGGCTTGGAGATATCATCGCCATAGACCGCATAGCTATGATTCCCATCTCGAAACCAAATACTCGTCGAATATTTGCCTGAATTATGTATGCTCGTAGAGGCCTGAAACTGGTGAAAATCCGCTTGTGGGTATTTTTTCTTGAACTTTGTCAACAAATCGGCATTCAGTTTGGCAATCCTGGCGTTTTCATCAACAAGGAGCGCTGTCCGCTCAGCTTTCGAAAGCCTTGGACCACCCATGGCAATCTCCGCCAGGTCCTCAGCAGATAGATCATCATCTTCGTTTGGTAAAACTAGAGGCATCGTAACTATTGAAGTTATGACATATAAAGTTTATGTCTTTAATATACGATGGTGATCTTAAATGTCACCACCACCTCGGCTGACCATACGGTCTACTTCGACGATCCAATTCTTATCAATAATATTTCGCTACTCGAAACCACCATTGAGAACAGTTGGTTGAATCTAAAAGAGAAGGCCACGTTTCAGTGGGAAGTCAAGGGCGTGGGGTTCCCATACACGATCAATCTAGGGAATCATAAGATAACTACATTAATGGATCGCTTAGCACCTGCAGTCAATGCTGACATCATTAAATTTATAGACATATCCAGTAAAAAGTATTGGACCCTAGATGTGAAGAAACCAATCAAGTTCAGTAAAAATCTCTGCGAAATATTGGGTATCAAAGGAAACGAAGACGAGGATGGAAACGTAACATTAAAAGTGAGAGAATACGACCTGATAATGGAATATATCCAAACAATATATATCCACTGTGATGCAGTGGATTCCAAATTCTCACTCCTTGAGGGAAAACGCTCGACTGTACTAGCTAGCTTTAACGTAGAAGGCTCCTGGTTTAACAGAAAGACCTATCATTTGATGGAATCAACGAAAATCCAAACTCTAGGAACAATGCGGAACAGCCTTCGACTGACTGTTCGCGATGACAAAAATAATATCATGGACTTCCGTGGTCGACCCCTACGATACGTATTGAAGATTGAGTAAGTCATATGTATAATATGCGATGGCAAGCGATTCGATTCAAACAATTCCAACGGCGCCGATCTATCCCAATCTACGTTCATCTGAAACCGTTTTGTCTGGAGATAGCTTTCGGCTACAAAAAGTATGTGACACACTTGCTGAACTCGAACGGCAGGCAAAGCACTACGAAGTCGTTCGTAAGAAATATGCCCGAGCGCGTGGTATTGTTCACGGGGTTGCTGTGGCCACAGGTAGCTTGAGTGGTGCATTATCCGCTATGGCGTTGGGCTTGACATTTACGGGAATCGGGATACCTGTGGGTATTTCATTAGGAAGCATCGGGTTCGTTTGTGCCGTCATTTCGGCCTCGATGTCTATCGCAAGTAAGAAACTTGGCATTCGCGTCTCGAAGCACGAAAAGACCGTTATGTTGGCAAAGGCTAAAGCCAATTCCGTGGAAGTCAAAGTCTCAAAGGCTCTAGCCGATGGTAATATTTCAGAAGCCGAGTTCGGAAGTGTTATCGATGAAAGATCGAAATACGAATCACTCAAGCTCGAAATACGACAAAAAAATAGGCAAGAAAGAGGGTCAAAAAACCTAGAACAACTTCGCTCGGAGATCCGAAAGGAAATGAGAGCAAAACTTGGCAGTCTAGTGGGATAAGAATCAACATCTCCTATGAAAGAAACCATAACGGAGTCTATTTTAACTTCACTAAGAAAATCGTATAAATTACTGCGCTAAGAACAGATGCTCTTAGTTCGTATAAATTACCGTGTTGTTTTGCGATTCGTATGCAGATTTTTGTCTAGTCACGTCAAACTATGTCACGGGCCGCAGGTGAAATAAAAATTGTCTGAGTCGTACGTAAATTTTAGGGTCGCCAAACTTTTTTGCATTCCTTAGCGCCCCAGTTTCACTTGTTCGAGCAAAATCGGGGCGCTCAGGAATTTTAGGGGGAACTCAGGAATGTATGTATTCATCCCCCTTGGCTTATGCAATGGATGTGGTTCGTATGTAGATTTCTGCCAGCCATAATTAACATACGGCAGCTGCTCTGCCAAACGTAAATACGAATTCCGCTCTCAAAGGACTTTTAGTCATTTAGGATAGGTCGAAATCAAAAAAGCATTTAGAAATAAACTAGTACAAGGTATACATCGCGCGATGCCTGAGACGATAACTTGTAGTTGGTTAATGCGAGGCAAGGACACGAAATGTATAAGGAAGATTTCGAAGGTGTCAGAATATTGTGCTCAACACGACTATCAGATACGAAGAGGAGCCACTCCATTCGGTCCGTGTCATAAATGCGGTCGTGGTTGTCGAACTAGTTACGGACTTTGTACGACGTGTGGTGCACGACGCCAACGTGAACTTAGTGGAGAGAAACGCAAAATCAAGAATCACTTCTCTAAAGTATTGGAAGAATTGAAGGACCGTAAGGCTCGTAAAAACATAGAGGGCTCGCTAAAAGATTCCACATATCCATGTCGTAAATGCGATCGTGATTGTCGAACTTGCTACAGACTTTGTACAACGTGTAGTGCACCACTACGACGTGAACTTATCAAAAGAAAATCGCTTCTCGAAAGTACTGGCAGAATCGAAGTACCGTAAGACTCATGGAGAAGTAGAGGGCTCGCTAAGGGCTTTCGAATGGCAGTAAAAAAAAAGGAAAAAATGAAGAGAGACGAACTGACAGTTTCTCTTCATTTTTTTTTTTTTGCCTCGTTGTTGGCAACGAATGGAAAAACTGACAACATTTCAAGCCTTATTTTCTTTCTTGTTCACGGTCTATGAAGTCAAAAAATGGATAAGTAGGTCAAAGAATGTTATCGCTGTAAGACAGCATTTTAACCAATTATGCTTCCAGTAGTAGATGTGGAGGAAAAATGATGCCATTTTTTTTGTTAACGTAGGGGAGGCCTGAGGTTTAAACGAAGGCCTCCACTACGTTAACGAAAAAAACGGGTATCATTTTAACTCCACATATACTACTAAATAGCTTAAAAATTGTCTTACAATTGTAGCTGAACTCTCTGTGTTTGAGAGATTATTCCATAGAAGAGCCCTCTATAAGATTAACACTCATTTTTAGAGCTTCTGTGTTTGGTCTGGGTATGAAAAGACTATGTTCAGAGCGACGCAGGCTATATGAGTGTATATCACTAGTTTTAGTGAACAGCTGAGACATATGTACAAGCCATTCATGGTTTGTACATAAAACCAACTAATTGTTGATAGCGTCTTTCTGTGAGGTCTGTCCAACCAAGCTGTATAAGGATGTCTTTAGATCTAATGTCATAACTGGAACCGGTAATGATTCTGGCAGCTCTATTTTGAAGTTTGATCTTTGCACTTTTTGTGAGAGACTCTTGTCCATAGAGCTCCAGACTGTACTGTAGCAGTCCAGATGGCGGGCTATTAAGGAATAATTGTAGATAGAGATTTAGGTATAAGTCAGCGCAAATGGTTTGAGTCTTCTCAAGACGCCAAACGCCCTTGGCAACCTTCTTAGAAATTTGATCTATGTGAGATTCCCACGTGAGAAGCTCATCGACTTGCACACCGATATATTTTTGGACTTGACTCTTTCGATTTGGCAACCATTTGTACTGACATTAGAGTTATTTGGGAGCAGGAAAGCTTTTAGCGTGTACCCAGAAATTAAACATACATTTTGTTTTTGGTGGTATTCAAGCTAAGTAGTGAGCCATTGGCCGTCTTTATAGAGACGCATAATGCGTCTAGACGTATTTGAGCAAAGCAACCTTAGTGCGACTAGTAAAGGCGGGACTAAGTATGAGACGAACTTGATGATAAATCCCGCCATGTATTTTAGAGGGAATGGGTTCTACTTGTTGTTGTTCTTTTGGGTTAAGAAAACTTAGTGCGTCTTCTTAGTTTGTCTAGTATAAAAACGGGCGCAATACGCAGTATGCGACTGGACGAACTAAGTTCTATAGTGCGTCGTTTTGGATGCATGGATTACCAAACTTGTTCGTTCAGTTGCATATATAATGCGTCTTGTGCCCGTTTTTATCCTAGACGAACTGAGATTTCTTTGCCCAAATACGTCTAGACACATTATGCGTCTCTAGTATATAAACGATCATTTCACGTACATTGGCAAGGTCATTATTCAGAATTCAGGCGAGTTCAGGAAAATTATCTTTTCTTGCATTGCGAGTAAAATCGAGTGAAATCGAGTGAAAGGTGCTGTGTCACGATGAGAAGTCTTTATATTCGCGTGCCGAAAAGAGTTGATTTCAGGAATTGTAACGAACTGACGAACCTCACGCACATGTGGAATGCTTGAAATCAAAGTAGATATGCAAAAATACTAACAAACTGTGTAAAGACATTGTCTTCATGGAAAATATTGCGTATAATATCAATCAAGCATTGGGTGAGAACTTTAAAGTGCACCTGGGGTTTATTTTGTTATCATCAATATCGATTCTACATCACGTTTTGAATACTTCTGTAAAGAACATTTTGGTTTACAGACTGAGAATAATCTACGTTCTACGTTTGTTTGAAATCGTAAAAATGTGACCTTTCCTGACCCATGACCGCGTAAGTAAACGCCTGGGTCGATCCCTGGGTAGACGTCATATAATTAATTCGACTTTGCAATAATTTGAATAAATACTTAACATGTTGACTTTTTTTCTTTACTAACAACTCACAAATTGTGTATCAATTCTCTATAAATCGATGATGTTGTGATAAAAAGGTACCAAGGAGAATAATGCATTAATGAGATGACGTCATCCCAGGGATCGACCCAGGATTTTACATACGCGGTCATGGGTCAGGAAAGGTCAAATTTACACAATTTCAAACAAACGTAGAACATTGAGTGTTCTCTGTAAACCAAAACTTTCTTCACAGAAGTACTCAAAACTTGATGTAGAATCGATATTTATTATTAGGTGCACTTTAACTTTTGCCGCCAATTAACAGCCATCAATCGAACATCGACTCAAACATGCGTAACACCATGACATAAGCCTCGTTAAGATCGCAGTGTAGGCCTATTTAAACTAACCTCCATCTCTTCCGCTATTTAGAACTATTTCCGTATCTCTTTAGATAACGAAGCTCCAAAAGTTGAGTTTTGCCCTCAACCAGTTGAGATTGAAACTGACAACAAGAGAACAAGGGTTTATTTCCCCAAAGCCATATTCACCGATAATGTTGGGGTTGCAAGTGTGACGAGTGATCTTCAAAATGGTACGGAATTAACTTGGGGAAGGCGGAACGTAACGTTAACCGCTCTTGACAAGCAGGGAAACAGCGCCGTGTGTATCGTACCGATAATAATTCTATGTGAGTATAGCATGTTTAATTTTATCATTATCAATAATTAACAAATATGTCATTTGCCAGTGCCTTTTCTCCTCTTCTGAGCAAAGAAGTACGCCGTGAGATGCAGTCGAGTGGAGAGACTGTTGTGACGTCATATGTGCATCTATAAGAGGACAGACCAACGGTAGAACGATATATATTTGGTTTATACAATAATTAGTGAGAAAAGGAGGTTATGAAATGATTTGAGGAGAACAGTGACGTCATATGTGCATCTGTAAGAGGACAGACCAACGATAGAACGACATCTATTTGTTTTATACAATAATTACTCGGGCTGCCTGTGGCAACACCGAGTCTTAAAATGCAAGGCGTTTTTTTTTTTTGTTGGGTGTCGCAAAATTTCTGCGCATGCGTTAAAGGTCAAGTTCACCACCAATCAGCTCGCACTGTGCTGGTCACGTAACACTCGCCAGGTTAATTTATTTACATAATTGAATACAGTAAATCAAAATGGTCGACCCGCGAGGGCGATAGCCTTCCAACAGGCTCAGGATATTTCAACTGGCGCTCTTGTTGACCATAAAAATACATGAACAACCAGGAGCCGTAATACATTCGATCAGCGCTGTCTGGACAGATCCAATGTACATTTAGAAACGTAAGCGAAATACAATATCCAAACACGTTTGGATATCAACGGGTATCGAATTATAATCAAAGGTTAGATTTCGTCAGGCGCGCTCAGATAAGAAAGTTCAAAGCTCTCAGACTAGGCGAGACAAGGAGATATCACTTTCAATGAGTCATTGTCAGAAATATATTCCATCGTGGGCAATTATGCAATAATACAACCTAAATTTGGGTCAGGTCTTGTACAGCTCTAGGCATGTTTTTATTACGACAGACTAACCAGAGTCTTTCTACTGGATTGAGAGCTCGAGACATTATACATGTCTGCTAATATGGGGAAAACTGAAACAAAAAATGAACTTTGACGGCAGGAACCCTCAATTGAACCAAGCGGAATATTTACATGATCCGCTAAGATTTTTACAAATCTTAGTTAAGCAGATGTTTTCAGTGTATGCCAACTGAAATGCTGTGCTCGTTTTCTGGTTACGGCTCAGTGGGGCAACTACACGAACAAGAAGCATGAACTGCCAGCAAAGAGAGAGGTAAAAGTACTTGAAATGCACAGCGCTAGCTGAAGTAGGGAATATATATAATATCTGAGACGTTAAATTACGTTACTGTGAAGAGGATCAAAATTCAAGTGTTGTAGCTTGAGACTGTCTTCTGCCGTGACTCGTGAGAGAAATTGGAAAAGATCTAGCTGTTTCATTCAGACACTGGCAAATTTATTGAAAGCTACGGGCTTACTTTATGAGATTATTATTCATTGTGGAATGAAAGGAAACAGGTTAGCTGAAAGTTAAGTTCGAGGTAGGCTTCGACTTTCATTCCGATTCAGTGCATATGTGCACGAAGGTGGGATGCTGTCAACAACACTACCAAAAGATCCAAAACGAAAGATTCAGTTACGTAAGTACTGTAAGTAAACTCTTTTTGATTTGAATAAATTTCCTCTCAGTTTGTCTGTTAATGTACTTTTTCTTCTAATTATCGCTTTATTTAACATCTGTGATTTAGAGTATGCGTACCTCAGAATAAATTATTTGAAAGGTCAACTGAACTCTTGTGTCGATAAGCGCAAATGTTTTTATGAAACAGTCTGTGAATTTCAGAAGCGGCTTAGAAGAACTTTCTCATTAGGAATTACAATTTTTTTCTTGCTATGAAATTTATGTTTCATTTCACATTTATTCATACAGTTTTAGCCGGACATTTCCCCGAGTTTTTGATCTATTTTCAATCAAATTCAAAGTCTGAATATGTCATTGTATTGCATTTATACACTTGAATAACCAGTATTCTGTTGTTCAAATCCTGCGTTATCATAGTCATGTCATAAAAGCAATTAATAGACCAGTCTGTTTTTATGCCGTTCTCACTGGCGAATTAAAGCACGACTTGTTACTAAGAGGATTTCAAATGAAAGTGTATTTCATCTTCAATCTCATGTGGCCCGAGTGAAAGCCCAGATGGGCTCTTGTTAGAGAATAAAAGAAGGCTACGAAATTATTTCGTGGAAAACGTGACGTCATCGATGCTAATAACACATGGCTATTGACCAATCAGAGCACGATTTCACGTGCACACTGTTTATCGTATAATAGCTTATTAATATGTAGTAAGGAGTTGCACACTGAAGGGAACGACAACTATATTTACCGAGCAAAATTTTAAGTAGGCTTCCCAAAAAAGCTTCTTTCCTCGATCTACAAATACAACGTGCTGCTAATATTTCTCGTAACGATGCTTTACAGGCTAAACATGCACAAGATTCTAACCGAATTCCTTTCGTCATCACATATAATCCAGCACTACCTAACATTTCATCACTGATTCATCAGTAAACATTCTCACATACTGTTTTCTTCTAATCGCTGTAAAGACGTTTTTATTAACCTGCCTCTCGTCGCTCACCGCCGTTGCCCTAACCTTCGTGACCTACTTGTCAAATTACAATTACGTAATGTGACTAACAAACCTGCTCTTCCATCTGGCTCTTTCCGCTGCGGAAAAAACTGTGCCACCTGTCCTTACATTAATCATGGCCTCGTTAGCTACACTTTTTCTTCTACCGGGGAAACCCGTTTCATTAAGTCACACATCACATGTAACACTAGTAACGTTATCTACATGGTACAATGCAATCGCTGCCGCTTACAATACATCGGTGAAACTAAACGACGGCTTAAAGACCGATTTAATGAACACAGACGAGCAGTTGACAAATTTAATATTAAATCTAAACCCACCACAGTTTCTGAACATTTCCTTTCCTGCTCTAACCATTCTAATACTGACATGCAACTTATCCCCTTAGAAATAATTTATTCTTCGCGAGACTCTATTCGTAAAGCCAGAGAGTCATATCTTATCGACATAGCTAAAACTCTCGAACCTCTCGGCATGAACAAACGTGATGAAACTTAATATGTTATCTTGTAGACCCGTGTTTTCCATATTTTTACTTACGTCATTTCCTTTTTCCTCTTAGATTGTGTAATCACCTTGATATTTATACTTGCCATTGTGAAATATTCATTTGTAAGATCTACCTGAAGAAGGTTGTTCGATCAGCTTTTCTGTAGTCCTTGGACTTGTTTACTTTCTCGTTATTCACTCAATTACTCGGCCTACTTGAAAATTAGTTTTATAACCAACTGTCACTGAATGTAGCTACCGTGGATAAATGAATCAAATTAATATTATTATTACTCGGGCTGCCTGTGGCAGCGCCGAGTCTTAAAATGCAAGTCGTTATTATTATTATTATTATTTTATTTCATGTCGGACGGGTTCTGCGCATGCGTTAAAGGTCAAATTCAAACCAATCAGATTGCACTGTGCTGGTCACGCAACCATCGCCAGGTTAATGTATTTACATAATTAAATACAGTAAATCAAGATGGTGGACGACGGCGCGAGGAATTTTCTCTCAAATTTGGAGTCCCATCTCTCAAATGTAAGCAGTTTAATGTTTTATTTAAGTTCACTCGTGCGAAAGCCTTCCAACACTCCCAACAGGCTCAGGATATTTCAACTGGCGCTCTTGTTGGAGGTACGTTTCGTAGGTAATAAACACTCACTCGGCACAGAATATGATGACCGAAGCAGTTATTCAACTCTCACGGTAAACAAGACTCCTCTCACGGCCGAGATTTTGGTTCGAGAAATTAAAGGCTTCCAACAGTTCCCTTTATAGTTCTGTAATATAATGAGCAGACTGCAGTTTTGGGAAGGAGGGTAAAAGCTTTTAAAAATGAGATAAACAAAACGGGCATTTCAGTTAATAATCTTTAGTCCAACAAATACCGATAAAAGGCGATATGGACGCGATCAAAGAGCCGCAGGGTAGAAAGAACAGTAGATAAATACAGTGATAGCTCCATCATAGGTGGACAGGATACAACTTATAATATGGGACAAATATAAACATAAATTTGAGACACTCATCTATTAGTACTCTGAACCTGCAGAACAGCAGACTAAATTAGGACCGAATTCGTATTTTTTTCGATAAAAAAAAGAATCAATGCCTTCAGCTGCTTCAGTAAGATTCCTAGTCATATCAGTAATGGTGACTATACCAAGCATTGTTGCTGGGGGATATGTAAGAGTGAATCCGGCGCTCAAAGAGATATGTCTCGGAGAATGAAGCATCGTTCAGTACACCGCTAGTAGATCAGGTTTCTCATCTTTTCTCGGCCTTTTTGATCACTCACAGGAGGAGCTTTTCTGTTCCAAAACCTTTACAGCAAATTCAGTGAGAAATGTCAGCATTGGATAAATGTTTGTACAAGAGACCTTAAAAGCACAGAACAACGAGACTAGATCTGGCAATGAAACGTAAGTGGCTATAAATTACTGAAACCCTGACTATGTATCCACCAGTAAACAATGAGAAGGGACTACTGTTCAACCATTAAGTTTACTTGAATTTATCAGTGGATTCTAAATAAATTTTGGAAGCAAAGCCTACATCTACAATGCTTTGATTTATTTTCTGAGCACAAATGAAGTTAATTTCTTTCGGAGCTGCAGGTATTAAATTTGAAAACTCGATAAATGCAAACAATAACATAATGGTTTGAAAGAGCACACCAACATAAGCAAGATTGCCGAATTTTAGGATGCTATCAGTTCATAGTTTTAATGTATATGCTCTTCCAGCCATAACAGCTTTGGTCTCCGATGAGTTTTATTGAAGAAGATGATTGCACTCGGCATGCGGCTACATTCTTTTGTTTTTGCCTTAATACAGGAAAACCTGACCTTTGTAACTTTTCAATGTTTAGGTGAAGTCTTACAACGATATTGCATGGGAAAAGATGAGTTTGGGATACAGTTTAAATAGGACTTGACAGTCTATATAGTAAGCATGTCTCGTTGGTTGGCCAGCGAAGATGCAAAACTCGCTTGACAAGATCAACGTTTGTCGCTTTGTTTCAATCCTCTGTATTTCAGCCAAAGTTTAAGCTGTTCGACAGTATAATTATCAGGTTCCCTTTCAAAATATGGTCCAGGAAAGCAGTCATTTCTGGTAGAATAGACAGAGGACGAACTGAAGTGCTAGTTAATTCTTGTAAGTTGATACAAGAAAAGCGGTTTGTTTGTCTGAGTCTTGGCGGGGGGTCTAGACTTGTGACGTAATTACCGCGCTCTGCTATAAGCGTGCGTAACATGAACATGAATATTAAAGTAGAGGTCAACTTCTTTAATTTACATACACGAGAAAAACAAAAATATTAAATTACATATATATATATACTAGGGGAGCAGAGAATGAATGTCACCGCGCTACCAGCCACTCCTAAAGACTGCTAAATTCAGCTAATAATTCTTCCCTTTGGTTATTACCAAGAGGATTTCAAATGAAAGTGTATTACATCTTCAATCTCATGTGGCCCGAGTGAAAGCCCAGATGGGCTCTTGTTATAATTATAACAAGAGCCCATCTGGGCTTTCACTCGGGCCACATGAGATTGAAGATGTAATACACTTTCATTTGAAATCCTCTTGGTAATAACCAAAGGGAAGAATTATTAGCTGAATTTAGCAGTCTTTAGTGGCCGGTAGCGCGGTGACTTTCATTCTCTGCTCCTCTAGTATATATGTAATTTAATAGTTTTGTTTTTCTCGTATGTTGACCTTTTAATTTAAACACTACTTATTCGTTTAACACACTGCATTTGAGTAGGCATATATTCATTGTTTTGAACCCGAGAATTAACCGTACTACCGTACTTCATGGTCCCTTTCTTTAGTAGTGAGTTGTCGGTCAGGTGATTGTAAACTCTCGTCATTTATATAGCATAGAAAATGTATTCTGATGAATAGGGATCGGGTTGTCATGTAAGAAAGATGGCTCTTGAACAAACTGATAAGCTTCAGTAGGTTGGGTAGTCTCGGAACACTGGAGACCTTGGTCCTTATTGCGGGCAAACAAATTTATCCTAGTGAATAATTTAAAGAATTCCGTCTCTTCCGGTTTGAATTTGACTCATGTGTATGTTGCTTTTGGAGTTTCAAGGATATGTTGATCCAAAACTACAGGCACTTGGGGTTTTCATTGACTTGTGAACTTGCAGGCTCTGTAATTTGTTTTGTTTTCTTAGTATAATATAAAGTGTTGAACATGTTCATGTTCTCAAGCATGTCGCGCGTGACCTCTGTTTCTTCATTCATTAAGTTCTCTACTTTCATCTGTAATCTGGGAAACTCAATCTTTGCCCATGCCTTGGCACATAACTATTCCTGTTGTTAAGTAGACGTGGATGATTATAAGTAAAATCCTTCGACAGCTTGTACCGTTTCCGCTAGATCAATATCCTCGCTGGAACGAAATAACTTTATCTCAATACTCTCTGATCCAACTTACGGTAAATTTAAATCTCTGACAGTTTTTAAGAGACTCGTAATATTGGTCTTGAAGTGCCTTCACCCAAAATAATATGTTTTCCTCGGATGTTTTAAATGCAGCACAGCGAGCCGATGGCTTATAGATTCCAATATCTATTTCTTCGAATTTTAGCTTCCCGGATCCTGGCCCCAGTTCACTGGCTTCAGCCGTCGTCGTACGTGTCGTATCACTGGCCATCTGGGTAAAAAACGCGGTCCTTCGGCTCCGTCAATAGCGCCAGTTGAAATATCCTGAGCCTGTTGGAAGGCTTTCGCACGAGTGAAGTTAAATAAAACATTAAACTGGCTTATATTTGAGAGATGAGACTCCAAATTAGAGAGAAAGTTCCTCGCGGGTCTTCCGCCATCTTGCTTTACTGTATTAAATTATGTAAATAAATTAACCTGGCGATTGTTGCGTGACCAGCACAGTGCAATCTGATTGGTGTGAATTTGACCTTTAACGCATGCGCAGAAATTTTGCGACACCCAACAAAAAAAAAAAAAAACGACTTGCATTTTAAGACTCGGTGCTGCCACAGGCAGCCCGAGTAATTACATTATTATCGTCATCACATACTATTATTATTTAAGTAATATAACACGCTTTCCATGTCTTTGTTCTCTTATATAAACACGCGGGATATGTTGGGAGAACAAAGAAAAACTCGAACATCACGAGCCGCTAGGCGAGTGATTTTCAAGTTTTTCTGCGTTCTCCCAACATATCCCAAGTGTTTATATAAGAGAACAAAGATATGGAAAGCGTGTTATATTGCTTTTATAAAATAACGAACAGGAAAAACACGAGAGATAAATCTTACGCACGTACGATCAGAAGATCAATTCTCCTAACTGTAACAGTCGTCAGAAATCGACCGGCGACGGTGAGTTTGCACAGCGCGGGAAATCCCCCAATACAGAACTGAGAAAAACGAAGGAATACTCTGTGTCCTCTGTGTGAATGTGTGGCTCTATTTTAAAAACATCTGCTTCAACATTCCCCGAAAAGAATAAGTCGGATTTCAATACATGCTTTCCCGTAAGGCATTTAAGGAGTAGTGGACTTGAACTGGGTGTTTTTGTGGCTGAATGACAGAATGTACACGAGGTTTCCCCTGTTGAACTTTGAAGCAGGTTTTAGACATTTAGTTGAATGGACTTTTATTTTCCCCAAACTCAATGGAAAGATATAGCTGTTGGAACCTTCCTTCCAATGAGATGAGGCTAATTAAGAGTGCAAGGTAAGAGGGAAAAGCTCATTTTGTACTGTGAAAAAAAATCAACAAAATACCAACTTCACAACTGTCGCACGTGAGTTTGCAAAATTCATGTAGTTCACTAGTTGTTCATAAAATGGCAAGAAAGCTAAAAACCTTATCTGAATTATCAGTCTAAGACCAAGCAGGGTGAATGAAAACAATTGGCCTTATATGAAAGCTTATTATTTCGTGACTTCGTCGCCGACAAAATGTCGGACTTGAAGTTGAACCGTACGCGTATTAGTTTAAATTTAGTTTGGGATAAAAAATGACAGAGACAAAAAATGAAAGAGTGTTGCCTTGCTTTTCCCTCTCGTCTACTCTAGTCTCTAGCTCGATTCCTCACTCTATTCGTCTATAAGGTGGTTGTTTAAAAACTAGACTTGTTAGCCGTTTGTGTGTTTTAGTTTTACCGTACAAAATAAGTTAAACGAAAAGTGGTTTTGACTTTTGTTTGTTGGATCCGCGAATAAAAATATCTTGGCCGGGATGGTTAGCAAATTTGATAACTTCGTCGATTGGCTGTATTTTTGTTAAATATGTTTGTCGCTTTTGCTGATTACAATCATATTGAAAGCCAACGTTTGGTGAAGACATTCTTCCTCGTCGTTTGCCATTTTTATTTCATTCACAATCGCGTGCCAGCGAATTTCCATGTCTTTGGACTCTCATATAAACACGGCTTTCAGCCAATCAGCACGCGAGTTTCCTCTGGGTTATTTTATAATATGAAATAGTGATGATGATAAGCATGCATGATACGGTATATCATCATAAATACCAATTAACTAGATAGTCACAGATAGCAAAAGATCCAAAGCTTGTCTTCTCCTTTACACCAGAGCTTTGGCTCAACATTAATAAAGAAACCTTTGATGAAGCGATCGTCTAATCAGTATTATTTCACTTGGGTCTTTGTTTTTAAAGTGCCTATGAGCCCAATTTTTTATTATTAAAATCGATTCTCCATCAAGTAAATAGTTGAATTGTAAAATATGTATTGATTTGAGTGTTGCGTCTATGACTTATAAACCAAGGCTTATATTTCGAATATGCTAATACATGACGTAAATCAGAACATTTATTATACGAAAACAAGCTGGTAGAGATAAATGACATTTTATAAACATCCATGTTATATTTGAAGCTTATATCAGTGGTTTTACTAAATACTTTGTCTAAATCAAAAATTAAATAGTTTCATTCACAAGGAGAAAGAAATGATAGAAAGTTTCCTGTTTTACGTCACGTCATTAGCATATTCGAAATATAAACCTCTATAACTCATAGACAAGACGTATTTTACTATTCAACTATTTCCTTGATGCAGAATCAATTTTAATGATACAAATATTGGGCTTATAGGCACTTCAGTCAGTAAAACAAATTTGTTTATGCATTCTAGCAAAAGCGTGTACCAAACCAACATCTCCAAAGAATGGCGGCCTAGGGTGTTATCCGTGGACTGACGTGGGTATAGGAATGATGTGTACTGTCCACTGTAATCCAGGTTACAATTTTGCTATTGAGCCTGCAAAGTATTACCTTTGCACAGGAAAAGGAACATGGATTGGCAGTCTAACCAAGAAACTTGTTGTACCCGACTGTTCACGTAAGTACAGCTGGGGCGGTTTCAGGGGTCTTTGAGATCATGGGGGTACGAAAGGGTTCCGCGTGGTTGCTGTGGGGTCCGCCGCGAACGCCGAAGTCTTTGGCAACTTCTTAATAGTTGTCTTTTTCAAGCGACCGAGAGAAAGGGGGTTCGATGGAGCCCGCTATTTTTGTGAACAATGTATTGCACTATAACAAATAATATAATAAATCCGAGAACAATGTCCGTGACATTTTAATCTGGGGGAGGGATGCACGGCCGCACTGATAGCATATTATGTTTCCTCAGCGGTAATCATGCACTCAACACTATATAAACCGTTTCCCCACCCACAATTCCCTCTTTTGCTCTGACGAAGGGCTAGCGCTCGAAACGTCAGCTGCTACTCGCTTTCCACGGCGGTTAGCATACCTCAATCGACTTTAGTTGATTATATACCAGTGCTTATCTTCCCCGCCGATGCAGACCAATACTAGTTTTTACAGGGACTAGTTACCTATGATAGCATATTAGTTTTGTAAACGTAGTCTCAAGGATTTTCTATTCTCTTAATGGGTATTCGGGGATTGCGTAGCACTTTTCTTCACTATTGGGCAAGTGACTTTTGTCTTGCTCATGAGTAGCGCCTTTACCCTTTCACTATATTTTTATGAAGTTTGTGTCATCATGGGATCCCGTTATTGGAGCCAGTCTCTGGGCCTATCATTGTATTTTTCTTTTCATTATTATCCTTTTCCGATTTTTTGTTCGTGTTATTGTAGGAGAAACCTGTCAATCAATCAATCAATCAATCCCATTCCAGCTGCGCATATAATGTTTTTATGCTGGTATAAGATTGATTGATTGATTGATTAAAACGTTAGAATATTTTGCCGTCGATTACAGGCTCAGCGAATTTCTAAGTTACAAATAAAATCTACCTATGACATTTAAAGCTCTTTATGGCCAAGCTCCCATTATATTACTTAACTATTGCATCGATATCAGCCCATCTGCCTTTTACGATCATCTTCTCTTGACTAACACTGTTACGAGTACGGTGCCGCTCCTAACCGGCTCACAGGCAGCCCAATCTAAAGATTTGTGTATTATACGCTTACAAATATCGCTTGAATAGTTCATATTATAAATCCTTCCAAAACATGTATGTTAGACAAATAAATACACGACTTCATCCTACAATGTTTCAGTTGTGGTTATTCATACCTCTGAGCTCTTCTAGGGTCGTTTCCGCTGTTTTTTTCGAACCTCTTTCCCTCACCTCCTAATATAAGGAAAAGGCTGGAAACAACCGACAAATATACGATGCATAACCTGTAATCTTTGCCACGAAAATCACACTTCGCTCACTCCAAATAACTCCAAACTACGGCAGGCCATAGAATGATAAATGAACTCATCCCTACCCCAATTTTAAGATCCAGCGATACCACAGTCTGGAGAAATCAAACAATTTGTCGCCCATTTTCAAGTCCTTCGAGGTTGGCAGCCAACGAAGTTGGACGCCGGAAGTGCCGGTTAGGACCAACCGTCAAATAGCCTCGGTCTGGCTAAGCTATTAGCTGGATAACCGACAAATATACGATGCATAACCTGTCATCTTTGCCACAAAAATCACACTTCGCTCACTTCAAATAACTCGAAACTACGGTAGGACATAGAATGATAAATGAACTCATCTCAACCCCAATTTTAAGATCCAGCGATACCACATTCTGGAGAAATCGAACATGTTGTCGCCCATTTCCAAGTCCTTCGTCAGACCGAGGTTGTCTCCTAACCGGAAGGACTTGGAAATGGGCCACAAAATGTTCGATTTCTCCAGAATGTGGTATCGCTGGATCTTAAAATTGGGGTAGGGATGAGTTCATTTATCATTCTATGGCCTGTCGTAGTTTGGAGTTATTTGGAGTGAGCGAAGTGTGATTTTCGTGGCAAAGATTACAGGTTATGCATCGTATATTTGTCGGTTGTTTCCAGCCTTTTCCTTATATTAGGAGGTGAGGGAAGAGGTTCGAAAAAAACAGCGGAAACGACCCTAGAAGAGCTCAGAGGTATGAATAACCACAACTGAAACATTGTAGGATAAAGTCGTGTATTTATTTGTCTAACATACATGTTTTGGAAGGATTTATAATATGAACTATTCAAGCGATATTTGTAAGCGTATAAATACACAAATCTTGAGATTGGGCTGCCTGTGCTAACCTTTGCATTGGAAAATTTGGCCTGGTCACATAAAATATTTGCACTTTCACTGAAAATATTTATTTTTTGGTAGTTCTAAGTTGAATCCCTTAGTGTACTATTGCAATAAAACTTTATAATAATTTTATCATTACAATTTCATGTATTTTATATACTTTACTATTAGTCATTATGTTTATTATTATGTTATATATTTATTATAAGCTCTTTTTCAATTGTCATCATTATAATACATTGCTATAATATAGTTGTTAGTGTAATATTGCATTAGTATAACTTGTAAGACGTTTGTGTAATGCTCCTAATACTTATTATGATTATTATTGTTATTATTATCATTATTTGTTGTTGTTTAGTGGAGACGGTGTCTACAGCTATCATAGATGGAAAGCTACATTATTTAGTTGAGGATTGCAGCGAAGACACTCCTCACGAGGTACAAATCAAGTTTACTACAATCATTTTGAGCATGTTCACCACACAGTTTGGTTGCGCTGGTAGCTCTCTTTGTAGAGCTAAAGCTGTTGAGGTCAGTTGCGGCCACTCTGTCGAAAAAAGAAGTACGCGTACAACAAGACGAAAAAGAGCAGATGGCAATAAAAGGGTCGATATTTCGTTTCAAATCGAAGTCCCTCTCCCAAGAAACTCGTCCGCAGATGTCAACGCCACAGTAGCTCAAATTGTGAAGACGATCGAGAAGGTGGTTAAAACCCATGCGACAAAATTAGAGGTGGATGGAAAGGTTCTAGAACTCGACAGGTCAGCTCCGATAGAGATTCGGTTCATTGCTCTGACATGCGGTAGCGGACAAAAGCTGAGAGGAAACACTTGCCGTAAGTAAAAGCAATCTATATGTCGTAGAGGATATTACATGGCCGAGGTTTTTACGCAGTTTTTACGCGGGACATGAACGTATGACTGTATGACACCACAGCCCTATGTTTTTAATTTCGATCGTAAATAGAGGCTATTACACGGTGGTGCGAATATATAGAGAATAATACATAGGCGCTGACATATGGAATTTATCTTCCAGTGTTCAACTCGATATCTCATGAGTGAGCACACATATCTCCAATCGTCCATGTTTGTTTTATTCATTTTATAATACCATGATCGCCTCGGATTCCTTTGTTTGTTCACGCACATTTAAGTAATGGTCCGCGTAAGAACTATATTAAAAACAATAGAGCTGTGGCAATGAGCATATCCTCACGGTCGATTTTGAGTGAATATGACTTAAGTGCTGTATGAGATGTCTACAGTCCAAACTGCACCCAGAACATAAAGTAGTTTTTATGCCATGGGCTATTTTGACTGAGAAAACTCAAAGAAACCACCATCCAGCCAATCAGAAAGGGAGAAAACACTTTCCCCACGGTCGATATTCTTCGAAATTAAACCATAGTCATTTTGATCAAAAATAAATTGAAACTTCAAAAAATATCATATAAAAATGTATTATTTCGATGGTTTTCTATTGAATTTATGAGTTTCAACCAATGAAATTACGAGAAAGAAGAATAGAAAATTAACACCTTTTCACATTCCTTGCCGTTCAGTGCTATTGTTCTTAGCCGGAGCACTACTTAATCTCTAAATTCCCCAGCTCATTACAAATGCAAGGAAATTTAGAAATATGCATTGTCTTCAACAAGAACAATGCATATTTCTAATTTTCCCTTGCATCGTAATGAGGGAAAATTAGAAGACAATGCAGGCTGGACATGAGAGGGTGAAAAGCATCAACTCTTACTGCCCTCTGGCACGACTAGCCCTGCGCTAGCCCTGCGACTAGCCCTGCGCTATGGCTTCATCATAGCCTTCAACATAATCCATGTGGGATCACATATTTCAATCTGCACGTTCTTCTCTTATTTCTCAAACCCGCTTCTTCCATGTGGGATACTTAAAACCATATACGCATGACCTTTAAATATTTAGTCAAGCACATAATTACATTGTGTTTTACTGCTATTCTTCTCAAAAACAACATACTTGTCCCCAGGGGAAGCCAAGGTCATTCAATCGAGCATTAAAACGTTTTCGAAAGCAACTCAACTGCGACGTCTTTAGTTTAGGCAGAGAAAAGTAAACTTCTCAGAGATTTGTTCCGTTCCTCGGCGATCAGAGTATTACAAAGTTATACCATGACAATTCGGGAAATTAGTGATTAAATTTCCCCTCAAGCCTCGGGAGAGTTTTTTCAACAAACTGTCCCTCGGCTTGCGGGGAAATTTAATCACTAATTTCCCTCTAGTCATGGTATTACTTATAATAAACTACTTGGACCTGGGCCCGGTTGTTCGAAGCAAGGATAAGCGTGTGACATGAAAGCGCTGATTGGCTGAAAGGCGAATATCCACAAACGTAAAATTTTCTTTAGTTATTTTTACGTGTGTACAGATACGATGTTTCTCAGTGGTGGCAATCCTTGTAAAATACTGTAATTTATAGAATAAATAGGCTCTTACATGGCAGCGTGGGATACGGGTTTTATCTCCGAGTAGTGAATGTCGTACTACATGAGTGAGCGCAGTGAACGAGTGTATTATTAAAACACATTCACCACGAGAAGATAAAACCATGTCTCCAAGGTGCCATGTAATATGTAATACTCAGTTAATAAACAGATGATCTTACACAACTGCGCGTAGATACGGTTTTGATCTTGGAGTGGTGAATGTCGTAACACAAATTGTATTACAACAAATTCACCACGTGAAGACACCGCCATGTATACGTAAAATTCTGTTTATTGTCCACCAAGCTATAAATTACAGGATTTTTTACGCGTGACACGAATGTGTGACATCACAGCCGTGTACTATGTTTTGATATATCACTGTGATGTCGTGCGTAAAACACGATATTTTATGGCTTAGTGAATAATAATGTGAATATTAACATATTATATTAGTAAAAAAATGAAATTAGTAAAAATATGACTGAACAAAAATGATTTCATATATAGAAAATTATCCTTTTTTTTAGGTTATTAGTCAGCTAGTCATTTGTATTTTGGCGAGCTTTAGCTTTAGGCTTTAGTAAAAATACACAGCCGTATTAGCTGCTTAGTCGACTAATAAGTTGTTTATTATATAAATATGTAAAAACTGCAGAGAATGGCAATCGGGAAGTCATTTTATTTTTACTAACCCAATACAGTCTCATGTTGGGTGCGTTCTTTGCAGATTTATATAATAAATATTAATAAACTAGCTAAATATCATATTTATTTTCGTTTAGTTAATTGTCCGTTGGGGTACTATCTGTTGTCTGAGACGAAATCTTGTATGCCATGTGCTGTCAATCATTATCAAGACAAAGAGGCCCAGATATCATGTACACCCTGCCCTCGCGAAGGAACAACAGCAGGTGTCACTGGATCAAAGTCTATTAGCAACTGTACCTCAAGTAGGTTGAACATAAAACAATAAAATAACGGTAAAGTTATTCATTCATATTGCATAAATTCGATATCATTAGAGCAGCTTTCGATTGAGTGTTGAAAGTAATTCGGTGATTTCTTTGGTTTTTTGTTTACAATATTTCTTTGGTTTTTGGTTTACAATCATGAGTGATTGTTAGTACCTCAGAATATCAGGCTGTTGTGTTGGATCTTGTTGTGGAGCCAATCCCTTACTCTTTCTCTAAATAACACAACAGGTTCTTTCTCGTCCCCCTCATATAGATTAGAATAGGAAGAAGACGAGGGCAATGGTTTAATGTGTCTTCAGGTCGGCTATTAGGGATCTTAGAGCATTAAACTGATACAATTTGAAATTTATAAAATAGCCTCAATAGTACGCGTGCTCTGATTGGCTGTCACCAGTGTTTGCACAACACTTTCTAAAACATATCCAACAGTACGCGCGCGCTGATTGGCTGTTACCCGTGTTTACATCAAACTTCATAAAATATATTCAATAGTACGCGCGCTCTGATAGGCTGATATCCATGTTTGCATGAGCATGAACACGAGTACGAGTATATTTCCTTATAAAAGAAATAGAAAACAGTCTCTGTGTTGGTGTTTACATAACGATAACGATTTCTTAGTTATTATACGTTGTCATGAATACACATAGAGCCATATTGGAATTGACATCGCTTCATTTTATTCAAATTAACGGTTAGGTCAGTCAACAGGAAACACAGCAACAGCGACGACGATGATCTCTGTGTCAGTATGTAGTGCTTTTGTTGTCATGGTGATCGTACTGGGTACATTTGGATACAGATGTAAACGGTGAGTATCGATTGATTACATACTCGTTGGCTCAGTGTCCTTTGTTCTCTAACGGTCTTTATCTAAGTTAATCAGTAGCCGAGTGTCATAATGTATAGTTAATAGCTATCATGTTACATACTCGTTGGCTCAGTTTCCTTTGTTCTCTAACGGTCTTTATCTAAGTTAATCAGTAGCCGAGTGTCATAATGTATAGTTAATAGCTATCATGTTACATACTCGTTGGCTCAGTTTCCTTTGTTCTCTAACGGTCTTTATCTAAGTTAATCAGTAGCCGAGTGTCATAATGTATAGTTAATAGCTATCATGTTACATACTCGTTGGCTCAGTTTCCTTTGTTCTCTAACGGTCTTTATCTAAGTTAATCAGTAGCCGAGTGTCATAATGTATAGTTAATAGCTATCATGTTACATACTCGTTGGCTCAGTTTCCTTTGTTCTCTAACGGTCTTTATCTAAGTTAATCAGTAGCCGAGTGTCATAATGTATAGTTAATAGCTATCATGTTACATACTCGTTGGCTCAGTTTCCTTTGTTCTCTAACGGTCTTTATCTAAGTTAATCAGTAGCCGAGTGTCATAATGTATAGTTAATAGCTATCATGTTACATACTCGTTGGCTCAGTTTCCTTTGTTCTCTAACGGTCTTTATCTAAGTTAATCAGTAGCCGAGTGTCATAATGTATAGTTAATAGCTATCATGTTACATACTCGTTGGCTCAGTTTCCTTTGTTCTCTAACGGTCTTTATCTAAGTTAATCAGTAGCCGAGTGTCATAATGTATAGTTAATAGCTATCATGTTACATACTCGTTGGCTCAGTTTCCTTTGTTCTCTAACGGTCTTTATCTAAGTTAATCAGTAGCCGAGTGTCATAATGTATAGTTAATAGCTATCATGTTACATACTCGTTGGCTCAGTTTCCTTTGTTCTCTAACGGTCTTTATCTAAGTTAATCAGTAGCCGAGTGTCATAATGTATAGTTAATAGCTATCATGTTACATACTCGTTGGCTCAGTTTCCTTTGTTCTCTAACGGTCTTTATCTAAGTTAATCAGTAGCCGAGTGTCATAATGTATAGTTAATAGCTATCATGTTACATACTCGTTGGCTCAGTTTCCTTTGTTCTCTAACGGTCTTATCTAAGTTAATCAGTAGCCGAGTGTCATAATGTATAGTTAATAGCTATCATGTTACATACTCGTTGGCTCAGTGTCCTTTGTTCTCTAACGGTCTTTATCTAAGTTAATCAGTAGCCGAGTGTCATAATGTATAGTTAATAGCTATCATGTTACATACTCGTTGGCTCAGTGTCCTTTGTTCTCTAACGGTCTTTATCTAAGTTAATCAGTAGCCGAGTGTCATAATGTATAGTTAATAGCTATCATGTTACATACTCGTTGGCTCAGTTTCCTTTGTTCTCTAACGGTCTTTATCTAAGTTAATCAGTAGCCGAGTGTCATAATGTATAGTTAATAGCTATCATGTTACATACTCGTTGGCTCAGTTTCCTTTGTTCTCTAACGGTCTTTATCTAAGTTAATCAGTAGCCGAGTGTCATAATGTATAGTTAATAGCTATCATGTTACATACTCGTTGGCTCAGTTTCCTTTGTTCTCTAACGGTCTTTATCTAAGTTAATCAGTAGCCGAGTGTCATAATGTATAGTTAATAGCTATCATGTTACATACTCGTTGGCTCAGTGTCCTTTGTTCTCTAACGGTCTTTATCTAAGTTAATCAGTAGCCGAGTGTCATAATGTATAGTTAATAGCTATCATGTTACATACTCGTTGGCTCAGTTTCCTTTGTTCTCTAACGGTCTTTATCTAAGTTAATCAGTAGCCGAGTGTCATAATGTATAGTTAATAGCTATCATGTTACATACTCGTTGGCTCAGTGTCCTTTGTTCTCTAACGGTCTTTATCTAAGTTATCAACTCAACTATTGAATCTCCACGTTGATAAGGAATTGGACCACGCCTTAAATTACTCTCTTGGGAAAGCGTCACATCCACTAAAATAAAGTTTACTACTACTATAAGTAGATTATCAACCTCATTAATAGATTCATGAGGTTGATAACTTACTTATCAACCTGGAGATTCGATTTTTTTTAGAAAACTTCACCACTGCCGAGTATATAAGACGGTTATATATCGCTACCTTGGTAGCCGAACGGTATATAAACTTTAATTGTTCTACAGACCCCCATTGTATACATATTATTATTAATAATAATAATGATAATGATGATGATGATGTTGATGATGTTGATGATGTTGATGATAATAATAATAATAATAATAACAACAACAACAACAACAACAACAACAATAATAATAATAATATAATAACGTGTTCCGATATCAAACCACAGGCAGCCCAAGCTATTAGTATGTGTGAGTGCTATTAACCCTTGTCATATGGCGGAACAATATGTTTTGCAAGGTCAGCCTGGAACTGAGCAGTGTCAGAACGAGTTTAGACTAGCAAAAACAAAGGTATTTATCATCCTGTGACTCAACATGTACAAGGCCGGTTAGCCTCGAAATGAGCAGTGTCAGAACGAGTTTAGACTAGCAAAACAAAGGTATTTATCCTCCTGTGACTCAACATGTACAAGGTTAGCCTGGAACTGAGCAGTGTCAGAACGAGTTTAGACTAGCAAAAACAAAGGTAGTTATCCTCCTGTGACTCAACATGTACAAGGTTAGCCTGGAACTGAACAGTGTCAGAACGAGTTTAGACTAGCAAAACAAAGGTATTTATCCTCCTGTAACTCAACATGTACAAGGTTAGCCTGGAACTGAGCAGTGTCAGAACGAGTTTAGACTAGCAAAAACAAAGGTATTTATCCTCCTGTGACTCAACATGTACAAGGTTAGCCTCGAAATGAGCAGTGTCAGAACGAGTTTAGACTAGCAAAACAAAGGTATTTATCCTCCTGTGACTCAACATGTACAAGGTTAGCCTGGAACTGAGCAGAGTGTCAGAACGAGTTTAGACTAGCAAAACAAAGGTAGTTATCCTCCTGTGACTCAACATGTACAAGGCCGGTTAGCCTCGAAATGAGCAGTGTCAGAACGAGTTTAGTCTAGCAAAAACAAAGGTATTTATCATCCTGTGACTCAACATGTACAAGGTTAGCCTCGAAATGAGCAGTGTCAGAACGAGTTTAGACTAGCAAAAACAAAGGTATTTATCATCCTGTGACTCAACATGTACAAGGTTAGCCTGGAACTGAGCAGTGTCGGAACGAGTTTAGACTAGCAAAAACAAAGGTATATATCATCCTGTGACTCAACATGTACAAGGTTAGCCTGGAACTGAGCAGTGTCAGAACGAGTTTAGTCTAGCAAAAACAAAGGTATTTATCATCCTGTGACTCAACATGTACAAGGTTAGCCTGGAACTGACCAGTGCCAGAACGAGTTTAGACTAGCAAAACAAAGGTATTTATCCTCCTGTAACTCAACATGTACAAGGTTAGCCTGGAACTGAGCAGTGTCAGAACGAGTTTAGACTAGCAAAAACAAAGGTATTTATCCTCCTGTGACTCAACATGTACAAGGTTAGCCTCGAAATGAGCAGTGTCAGAACGAGTTTAGACTAGCAAAACAAAGGTATTTATCCTCCTGTGACTCAACATGTACAAGGTTAGCCTGGAACTGAGCAGAGTGTCAGAACGAGTTTAGACTAGCAAAACAAAGATAGTTATCCTCCTGTGACTCAACATGTACAAGGCCGGTTAGCCTCGAAATGAGCAGTGTCAGAACGAGTTTAGTCTAGCAAAAACAAAGGTATTTATCATCCTGTGACTCAACATGTACAAGGTTAGCCTGGAACTGAGCAGTGTCAGAACGAGTTTAGTCTAGCAAAAACAAAGGTATTTATCTTCCTGTGACTCAACATGTACAAGGTTAGCCTGGAACTGAGCAGTGTCAGAACGAGTTTAGACTAGCAAAAACCAAGGTAGTTATCATCCTGTGACTCAACATGTACAAGGTTAGCCTGGAACTGAGCAGTGTCAGAACGAGTTTAGACTAGCAAAAACAAAGGTATATATCATCCTGTGACTCAACATGTACAAGGTTAGCCTGGAACTGAGCAGTGTCAGAACGAGTTTAGACTAGCAAAAACAAAGGTATTTATCCTCCTGTGACTCAACATGTACAAGGTTAGCCTCGAAATGAGCAGTGTCAGAACGAGTTTAGACTAGCAAAACAAAGGTATTTATCCTCCTGTGACTCAACATGTACAAGGTTAGCCTGGAACTGAGCAGAGTGTCAGAACGAGTTTAGACTAGCAAAACAAAGATAGTTATCCTCCTGTGACTCAACATGTACAAGGCCGGTTAGCCTCGAAATGAGCAGTGTCAGAACGAGTTTAGTCTAGCAAAAACAAAGGTATTTATCATCCTGTGACTCAACATGTACAAGGTTAGCCTGGAACTGAGCAGTGTCAGAACGAGTTTAGTCTAGCAAAAACAAAGGTATTTATCATCCTGTGACTCAACATGTTCAAGGTTAGCCTGGAACTGAGCAGTGTCAGAACGAGTTTAGACTAGCAAAAACCAAGGTAGTTATCATCCTGTGACTCAACATGTACAAGGTTAGCCTGGAACTGAGCAGTGTCGGAACGAGTTTAGACTAGTTAGCAAAAACAAAGGTATATATCATCCTGTGACTCAACATGTACAAGGTTAGCCTGGAACTGAGCAATGTCAGAACGAGTTTAGTCTAGCAAAAACAAAGGTATTTATCATCCTGTGACTCAACATGTACAAGGTTAGCCTGGAACTGAGCAGTGTCAGAACGAGTTTAGACTAGCAAAACAAAGGTAGTTATCCTCCTGTGACTCAACATGGCCGCCATGTGACAAGAGTCAATTGTCCGGTTACGCTGGTGAAAATTAGAAGGCTTTGTACAGGATTTAACTTGAAATAGCCGTATTTTAGCCACTTATTTCATAAATCAAGAAATACGCTTCCCTTTATGGTGACCAAACGGAGCGCGAGTTCGAAAATTGCATTGGCCTCGTTCTCCTATTGGGAAAGGTTTTAGAATAGACAAGTTCGCGGTTAATTCTGTAACAACGAGTCAAAGTCCGCGGGAAAATTCACAGACAAATGTATGGAAAACTGAAAACACGATTGCACGCTTCCCAGCACAGTTACATCTCTCAAGGTTTGATCGGTTAATCTTTTTCCTGGTATTTTAAGTTTGCAGATAGTGAATATTTCATAAATTCGATTGTACGAAAATTATTTGGCATCGGATTCCCATACAAACAATGTATTTTGCGCCATGTTTGCACCCCTTTCAAAATGTCGGAATTAACCGCGAACTGGTCTATAGCACAACATTAACACGCTCTTAATATTTAGACTTAACGTTATTGATTTCCAAAAACATGCAGCCAAAGTTATATTGATGCCCAGCAATGCTATTCATCTGTAGATTTATTTAATACTCTTGGTTGGATACCTTTTAATGTTGAGTTAGATATTAGGTGATATATACTAGCATATACATGAAATCATACATGAAACTCCAGTGAACATAAATAAGCTATATTCATCGGTCATTTAAATAGTGAACAGCACATGCGGACAGCACGCAGCGCACGTTTAACTTTCGTAACGCCTCAATAATATAGAGTTACTGAAGCTGTAACTTGTAAGTTAATCAATAGCCCACTATCGATATATGCTTCATTTGTCACGTACAGAGGTTTCAATATGAGGCTTAGGGGGGAGGGGGGGATGACAAGTGAAGCATTATTATATCGACGGTGGGCTATTAGTATTAATCGAATTCACTTACTTTTTTTATATATCTTTCAACTTTTTTAGTTTTATGGAGGGCCACAGGTTTATAATAGTGAGTACTCAGTAGTGTTACCCTCTTGAAATAAAGTTTTGATTACACTCGTCCTGTGTTTAGTTCCAGGAATCCCGGTCATAACGTACAGCAGAGGAAACCCAATCAGATGACTATGACCAATGATGCATTTCAGGCAGAGGAATCAAGAAGCGAGAAACTACCATGTGATGCCTCCAATCCTCTTTACTCAGTATCGCCTGTGACATTTAATCCCGATCAGTTTGATTATCTATTCGAACTCAATACAAATTCTCCACAGAGCTCAATACCATGTTCACCGATCTCCGAAGCTTAGGCTACTAAGCCGCACTCCTCTATTTCAAGTTCAAGTTTATTTCAAATGCAATTATAACATCGTTCATTAAAAAGACGATATTAAGGCAAGTAAGGACAACGTGTGTGATAGCAACAAAAGGCGGTAGAGGCGCGCAGAAAACGGATCGCAGAAGACGGATACTGAAGTGGCCGCCATATTGGCCGAACAGGATTGAGACCTGGGATCGAGTGACAAATGGACGGGGGAGGGGGTGGGAACCCTCTAACGCCTGCAAGCAGGCTATAGCTACAGCAAAAACAGTTACATACATATTTTGATCAGATATTTCTAGTTTTTTTATCATGTGCACAACCCCTGCATGGTGACCATATTTGTATTCCTAGCGATGACTAATGAAGGTTGTGGCGGAGTTGAAGCTAATCTAACCTCCAGGATCCAGGCAAGTAAGCCTGGCGAGAAAAGAAGATAAAGGACATATGCGAGATAATAATGAAACATTACAAATGTGACAAATAATATACCCTGTTTTTAGAAAGAGTCTAAAATTCAACCGTTTGCAGCCTAGTTTGTACTAGCTACATATTAAGCATATAAGCACAACAAACTTACATACGTAGGCGCAGTAATGCATTTTTCATTAGCACGGCTTGTTTGTTAGTAGCTTTGTACAAAGGTAATAGGCCTTTTGCAGGGGGCAGACTTCACCGTGTGCAACCTGAAATGTTATTGGTTACCCAAACAATACACCTCATTCATAAGTGCGTGGTCTCTGTAGTTTAGCCACAGTTTAGCCACATGTTTAGCCACATGTTCAATGTATGAAAAACAAAATCCTCGCCATGCGAAAGAGCATACCAACATTGGTGATTCTATAGAATTTGAGTGTTGTAGCATAAAATGCTGTAAAGTTACAGCGATTTGAAATTAGAGGGATTTGTATGAGAAAAACCATGTAGGCCTTTACAGCCTCGCTTTCATGTATTTTCTACATTTAAAATGGCAATGACTCGACAGCAATTTGAAATATTGCTTTCAAACTGTGATCAATTGCTAATCTAGGTACGATCTTTCATGTGGTAGCAATAGTTTTTCTGTACACATTAATCTTCCAATTTATGTAAATTAGGTGGCGGCCATTAATGAATGAGGTCTATAAACAATACAAACCCTAAAACCATGGGATTCTTTATCAGTGAAGTCCAATAGGACAGACAGGATACGACCTACAGAACAGTGAAGTCTAACCATTTTGCAGAAAACAGTCACGTGCTGACACAATACTTCGTTAACGAATGAATTGAGCTCGGAATCCCCATGGGAAAGGCGTTGCCATGGATGCTGAAGGGCAAGCTATCTTTAAAAATGTTGTTTTAGAAAGATCGACAATCGACAATCGATTGTAGATGGAAAATAATATTTACAAACAAGTTTTGCTACTACCACTACCGATCTCGTACAACTGCCTTTAGATATATTGCCCTCCAGTACAACCACGTGATTGCATTACTGCAAAAGGCCTATTAATGTCTCATAGTTAGTGAATTGGCAACATACTTTGTACTAAGGTAGGTATTTCAAACAGGAACTTTTTGATAAAGACAATCAGGCATTCGGTTACGTCCGATAGTTTTTTGTATAGATCAAAACATCGTCCAGATCCTCAAAATGATCTTCTGGGGGAAGTTTATTTTCTCCACTAACGATATCGGCTACGCCAGCCTTCCCCCATCCTTTGGCAATATAGCGCTTGCCTTCACAGCTAGTCAGATGGTCGTACCAGCTTGGTTATGTAAATTTCTTGAAAATCAGGGTATTAAATTTCGCGTGTGTAAATTTCGCGGGGATATTTTTTCGCGAAACTTTAATTTCGCGATTTTTTTCAATTCGCGAAAATAAGTACGAATAAGGTAGATATTTTCTGTCAATTTAACTCGTCAAGATATTTCTCAAGTGTTGAAACAAACCAGCAGTTAGTCCTGGTGGTTAAATGTGCTATTCTCAAGACGAAGGCCGCTTGCCACAAGTCCTTTTTTCGAATCCTTTCCCAAAGAAACGCTCGGATCCTAAGACCGGTTTTCGATTAATCCGTCGAATATAATTCAAAATCCATTTTTTGAATTCTAGTAAAGAAACGCAAAATTCATTTTTGGATTCAAGAATCCGGATTCGGATTCTCCCAAAGAAACGCACCCTAATACTAAAGAAATTGGAAGCGTAAAATTGTCTAAAAATAATTCAGTACAATGACTATATAATTATGTATTATGATTTCATGTATTTCATTATAATACTGATAGGCCATCCCAATAAAACGTTTCGTTTACCATCGCCCTCTGGCTCGTGATGGTGGGTCGGTCGGTAAAAAAGAAATGTTAGGGGAGCTTGAACCAGTCGGATTGAAGTCTCGCGTAAAATAATCATGTTTCCTCAACTACTTTTTCCTGTACTAGTTGTAGATTGACAATTTGCACAAGAAAAGGCAAGAAACTAAATCATAGAGAGCTCGGAAAAGAAGTGTAGTTTTGTTACCGCTTTCTTTGAAAAGTCTCGGTCTAGGCGGTGATACGCTTTTGCAGGCTTTGTTTGAGATGAGCTGACTCCGCGATTGACGGTCGTCTAAATGCACTATTCGAAACACGTCTTCAAACTTCCAGGGTCACACTTAAATGGAAACGATAATTAGAAAATGTCTTTTTTTACTTTTTCCAAATTAACCTTTCATTTCGCTTCACACAGCTTTACAGTTATAACCACACTCCATTTCGGTCTGGGAATATCCGTTCGCTTATCACTTGCCGTTTGTCCCGGTACAAACTTTTTTGAAACAGCTGTATATGAGCTGAGAAGACATGAAATAGATAAATTGACTATCGTGGAGTGCTGATCAAGCGGCAAATCGTATTCAATTTTAGCTCACTGCATGGGTAGACAGTTTTGACTTTGTCATCCCTCGGGTTAGCGAATTTAATCTAGGGTGTTATTTTCATAGTTTCATTTTATAGAGAAACTTGGAAGTTCATTTCTTTTAACAACGACGGTACCTCCAAAGAGGCTTTTTTTCAACAACGCTTTAGACACGATGTATATGTAATAAACATTCATTATTACTTCTGAAACCAAATAAATTATTGCTTTTGGTATGATGATATATATCTCTTGATTTTCCCCCGACATAGATTTAATAAATTTAATAAAACAGACACCATTAATTATGTGTAATAATAATGTAGTTTAGCGGAATAACTGTGTTTACTGTGGGTTTCATACATGTAATTAAAATGGCGTTACTTCTTTTCTAAAAGAAATAGTAAATGTATATTCTTGTAGTTTCCGATTGCATCGAATTTTGTAGCCTTTGCCTCAATATAATATATTGTACATTTTAAAAGTATACCTTTCTTTCTTGTGTAGACCACATTTTGGAGCAATTGTTAGTCTTAATTTTGACAGCTTAGTGTGAAGTTTCGTTTGCATATAAAGGCACAACTCATTCTGACTTGTTAGCTCAACCTCTGAAAATGCTAAGAAACTCACAAAGCATTTGTCAGTGTAAATGGTTTACATTCAAAGCTCGCGTTCTCGTTCGTCCATGCAACGTCTAATGAGTAAATAGTGAACTGTCCACTAGTAAATCAGTATCACCAGTGATATCTGTTGAGTGTGAAGCGAACATAATGACATTTGGCTTCCCTCAGGACCAGCTGTTCAGCCGGCAGACTCGAGAAGTCGACTGTAACTCGAATAGAATAGAAAGTCAAGGTAACCTCATTATTTTTAATTTCACGTTACAATGAACCGTTTTCGGCGTCTTTTCCTTCCTAAGTTTTTGTTGCTGACGAGTACAATTCCTGAAAGCGTGACTTTAACAGGTATTTTAGCCCAGTTTTGCAGCTCATTCCACTCATTGCCAAAAAGGAGAAAGTATTTCGCACATTTTTGACAGGAGCTACATACGTCTCGGACTAATAAAACCTTTTTTACCTTTTCCATAACTCCTCCGGTACAATTTAGTTTAGTTCTCAAAAAATCATATTTTCACATTCAAAGAATGCCGTTTGCATTATATATAGTTATACTACTTTAATCATTACGTATATAGGGTACAAGGGCAGACAATAAGTAGCATTTTGGATCGAAAACCTGCCTTAAACTGATTTCGATCCTGTGCATTAAAATTATTCATTATGTTAAGATCTATCATCACAATCTAGTGTTTCCAAAGTAATTTTAGTTTTATTAAATCTTTGTGGAAAATAAATGATTATTTCTTCACTGTGAAGTTTCCTTGACAGAACTTCAGATAAAACAAACTTTTCTTTGTTCCTTGTCGAAATATTGGCGGTAAAATATAAAAAAAAACTGTTCATTAAAAAAAAAAATCTTTAAGCCTGAGCGAGTGCTTCATTATTTGGTGTTCTGTTATTTAATTAATTCAAAATTGACTGAATATTATAAGAAGTGCGGCTTAGGCTTGGTCTTCAGAAACTCTTTTAGACTAATCACCCTTTCCATATCTAAGAAAGGAATATATTCTTTCGAGTGCTGCTTTTGTCTGTTTGGTTTAATACATTTTTAATTAATCCAAAGGCGAATTCTAAACAATAATCCGTGTTAATACTTTTACTGATCGAAATGATTTATGACTTCTTTCTACCTTCAAATGAAAGTTAAGTAACATCTAATCTGCAACTGGTAACTATTTGGAGTGATTATGTTAAGATTTCGCGAGTGAAGTGAATTTTTACAAGGCGTTACTGGTTTAGGAACTACGGAGCAGAGAAAACCTGGGTTTAGCTTGAATACGCATGTCTGAACTGACTCATTCTACCGCTGAATTCAGATAGGACAATAAATTTCCAACATTTTGATGTATAGACCATCGAGGTTTCTCGAATTTAGAGTGGTACAAATCGCTGTTAAAGTTCCATTTCGTACTATTTTTTCTTGTGTGATCATTGGTATGGCGGGAGCTGCAGTAGGAGAGATTTTGGATCGGTCAAAACGAAAGCAGAGAATTCTTCGTATAGTTCCGGTATCAACAGGTAAGCCACATTATGAACTTGTAATGCGACTGAAATTGTTCTCTCTCTCAAATAAAATCGCATTTACTTCAAAGCGATGACCAATAGCAAATGTCCTCTTCTGTGTGCAATGATTTTGATATGATGATATATATAGCTTATTCATAATAACGAAACCTCTATATGTAAAGAAAAACAAATATTATTACCAGAGAGAGCATGTAGATGAATCTCCAATTTTCGCTAAGTTATTAGGCTTTGAAATAAGGGACTTTGTATGAAATCACCCAAGCATGAAACATGGAAGCGAGGCTCGTGTGACGTCACTGGATCCACAATATTTTTTTGATCAAAATGCAATTTCTAATAGCTTACGACAATTGAGACAACAGCTCTTAAAATTTCCCATATTGCTAACGTTAATATGGTCTTTATTATAAGGAATTGAGAATATTTTATCAAATAAATATTTGGTTTTTCAAAATTTCAAATAAGCGCCGACAATGCAGAAAACCATTAATAACTGTTTTTTTTTTAAGAAAAGAGCACAATAAAAGCTTGCATGTTTTAATTACAACTGTAATTCCATATACATGTACAACGAAATAAGCAGAAGAAAATCCTGAAACTGGCACGCAACTTAACGCTCCTCGATCGGCTGATTGTTTGGTTTATACATCTGATGTTTTCACGCTTTTAGTTTCACTCTATTTTTACGCTTTTCATGAGTACATTATTCTACATGCAAAACAAACATAAATCCAATAGGCGGATATTGATTTTTGATCATTTTCTTTGAAGTTACAACGGTCGTAATAAACACTCCCTATCTGATTCATCAACGTTTAGTTGCTTTTAAATCCGCGCAAACTACAAAAGAAACCAAAATCCGGTTTCCAATTGCAACTCATCAGTGAATACTTATTTCACTAAACGTTTGAAATTGAAAATAGGAAAGCTGAGACAAAGTTGAATTATGTGAGAATTGTTGTTGTTGTTCTGTCTGGCTCATTTTATTCACTTGAATACAGGTGAACTTCTTTCTAATTAAGTTACTGTTATTCTCATTAGTTACATATTTTCTCTTTGGTTATTGAAACAGGTATACATGTATACACAATGGACATTTTAACCGATCAAGTGATTGATTTTTATCGAGACAGATATCCGCTGGCAGAACATTAGTTTATTTTAAAGTTGATATACTGTGATAGTTGATTTATTAACAGCACTCACTCTTTGAGAAAATACCACTTATTATTTTTTAGTGTTTTTGTTTGCTTTAAAGATTTAAAAAATACAGCTTTTATTTTCATTTATTTAAAAGGGAAAATCGCTTGATCACGCACCGAAGCTTGGCAAAGACCGAAGCAGTCTGACAGCAGTGATATTAACACATTCCCTTAAAAACTCACTTCTAATTCAACGTTATAACCATGAACGTGCAGCTGTTATAAGGGTAATTCAACCCCCCCCCCCAAAAAAATATATATATATTCATGAACACTTTACAAAAATGACTGCAAACCTATGTCAGTTGTGTAATACTTTGCTTTCCAGATATTCAGATAGAGGAAAATTAGAGAGAACTTGGGCGAATGATATTTACGATTCGAATGGATTAAAAAAAATCTTGCTTTAGATAGAAGTTAATGAGCACTGACATATTGGTCTCAGTTCAGTTCATTGTTATCGAGATTGCTATAGCTAGAAAAGGATTTTGAAATCGTCTTTAATCTTTGCCATTCTTTATCAATACAGTTACGAAAGCTTATACCAGGACATCCGGCAAAATACATTTTTCAGTTATTCAAGGCTGTTCATTTTTGTAGAATATCCTTGATAGGCTATAATCTACCCTTTCAAAAATATTCTATTTAACATTTCCCTATTATTCAATATTTACGACAGCACAAGAAGATGTCTGGGCACACGATGTCGGAAAAACAGTTTCTCTGTTTTATTGGATTCCTGTTGGGAATTCAAGTCGCAATGGGGAGCGAATACCGACGTGAGTTTGTACAATCTATACAAACATTTTTCTCTTTAAAACTCAAAAACGTAAATCCAGTAATAAATATAATTATATTCAGCAACGAAGTCTAACCTCTTCCATACGAGGACTTGATATATTCTACAGCTTGCTACTGGTTTATAGCCTGCGTCCATTTCGGATGCGACGCAGGCTACTGGTTACAGTTATATCAGATATCCAAAAGAAGACGAAATGATCTGCTTCTTTTTCTTCTTATGAATCTTCATTGCGGGGTAACGGTTTGGTGAGAGATTATAAGGTTTTTAAAGTACAGCTAAGAACGGTAGCAAAGTTCAATAGGCTGCGGCAATGAGCATATCCATATCCCCACACACGATTTTGCTTGAATATGCCTGAACTGCTGTATGAGATGTCTACAATCCAAACTACACCCAGAAAATAAAGTATTTTTTATGCTTTGGGTTCTTTTACTGTGAAAACTCAAAGAAGCCACCATCCAGCAAATCGTAAAGGGAGAAAACAAAAAAAAATTCAATCTCAAATTTGATCAGTAACTTTCCCCACATACGATGTTCTTCGAAATTAAACCATAGTTAGTTTGATCAAAACTAAATTCAAACTTCAAAAATTATCGAATGAAAATGCATTATTTCGATGGGTTTATATTGAATTTATGAGTATCAACCAATGAAATTACGAGAAAGAAGAACAGAAAATTAGCACCTTTAAGTTTTTACATACCTTTGCCGTTCATGCTATCGTTCTTAGCTTGAGCATTACTTAACACATTTGAAATCACGTCTGTACAGTTTCAAGATAGTCGACATTTCTCCGGGGGGGGGGGAACTTACATGAAAAATGGGTATGTATGTGAGGCCAAGAGGCTCAAACCCTGACCCTGTTTGACCGAATCCGAGCTCCAAAACCCTGATTGCCCCCTTTTTGGGAAAAAAAAAACCTGAATGCCCCTTCTTTAAATTGTTTTCAAAACAAGGTCGGATATATATCCCGGCCGGTATACCGCGTACCGGGATTGCATGCAAAATACGGAACATTTCAAGCCGGGACGTGGCATTGGGTAAACAAATCAGCAGATGAAGTACATAGATAAGTACTGAAGTACGGGAACCTCAGTGCTTGCATGTGGGCAGGTGATCAAAATGCGGCAACAGCCGAATGTCTTTTTTTTGACATAGTAGCTAAAAAAAACCTAACTGCCTAAAAAAATACTGAACCCCGACCCTGACTGCACCCAAATTATACTCAAATCCTGACCCTGATCTGCCCAAATCAGGCCAAAACCCTGACCCTACCTGCCCAAACGGAGCTCAAAACCCTGACCCACCCGGGCGGCACATACATAATACGTCACAAACAGGAGTACCCTCCCCCCACCCCCCGGGGACCTTTCATTCCAAGCAATTATTTTGAAATTCGAACAGCCAGGGACCTGATTCAAGAAAAATCTAAAAAAAAACGGGAAGCAGCCATTTCTCCTTAAGGGAACCTCGGCTGGAAAACAATGTTTGCTCTTAAATATTCCTTATATATGCCTAAATCTAATTCCATCTAATTTCACGACGTCCGTTGGCAACACTGTGACGTCATAAGATGACGTGACGATTTTCCCATAGCAACGCCTGTGGTGGAGGGCAAGCCATTCTAACATTCCTTGACAACAGAGAGAGCGTAAGAGACGCCAGCGTGAAACCTCAATACTAGAAGTTCTGCCGGTTCCTTTGTTATTCGTTTTCAGCCCAAATTTATCAGAACTATTTAGCTTTAAATCTTAAAGTTCAGTGTTAGAAGATTTTATGGGCCGTAAGACGATCAGAAATAGCTTTCTGAAGCCAAAACCGAACCGGACTCTGCGAGTTACTCGCAACATGATGGCGGCTTCAACAGACGGTATAAAGAAGCTGACTTCGGGAATATACTTTTCTTCCACGCTTTAAATCGTTTTTATGTTCTATAAAAATTATCTGATTACAGGAGATGTATCTATTTCATACTCTACCATAGCCGAGGAGATGCTAGGAGACGCTGGTGTTGTATAAACTGGAACGCGCTACCACTGTAATATGCAGTGGTGATTCACGCTACAACGATGGACTTTCCTTTCATCGCAAAAATTCCACAGTAAAGACATGGGATTAAGGTCTCAGTGAATCACCAAAATTCGAAATAACGAGGGGCTTTATTTCAAGATTACAGACTCTAGTGTTGCTGGTGATTTGGAATAAAAACAGAACCTACTACTACCAGCTACTCAACAACCTATATCAAGTTGTTATTTGTACATCAGTTTATAATATCCCTGTAGCCTGTAACGCGTTCGAATTCATACAACACCAGCGTCTCTTCGGCTATGGTAAGGTAACATATGCATCATTCTCCTGTCATCACATATTTTTTCTAGAACATAAAGACGATTTAAAGCGTGGAAGAAAAGTACATTCCCGAAGTCAGCTTCTTGCCGGCGCCGGCTGTTGTCTGTTGATCATGAGGCCGCCATCATGTTGCGAGTAACTGGCAGAGTCCGGTTCGGTTTTGGCTTCAGAAAGCTATTTCTGATCGTCTTACGGCTCTTAAAATGCTCTAACACTGAACTACAAGATTTAAAGCTAAATAGTTCTGATAAATTTGGGCTGAAGACGAATAACAAAGGCACCGGCAGAACTTCTAGTATTGAGGTTTCACGCTGGCGTCTCTCACGCTCTCTCTGTTGTCAAGGAATGTTAGAATGGCTTGCCCTCCACCACAGGCGTTGCTATGGGAAAATCGTCACGTCATCAATTGATGCAAAAGGCCTATTTACAGGAGACAAATACAGAAATAGCTTTAGGTATCCATAAGGAACATTTGAGAGCAAACCTTGTTTATCAGTCGAGGTTGGAAATACCTTTACGTTTTTATTATTTATTATCATACGTACGTGTACATGATGTACATGATGTACACGACAGCATAAAATACGTTTCTTTCTTTTCTGACGCTAAATTAAAACGATGTAAAATATAATTTTCTTTCTTGCTTCCAGAATGTAATATTTCCGTTGATTGCACATGGAGAAATCAATGGATGTGTGGTGAACATTTAAAAATGAAGAAACAGGATTGTATCAATCTTATCAACCAGGGACAAAGTTGCTGCTTGGGATATCAAGAAGGAAGCTCAGTTCCTCAGTGCTTTAATTCCTCAATTCTCGAAGGTACTTTTAGAGGATTGTTGATTAACGTTTGACTCAAAGTCTGAAAACTCTGCTTGAAAGCACGCGAATATACATCTCATCTCATCCATATCCACAATCAAATCCCCGTCTTTGTCCATACCATACCCATACAGTTCATTCATCATCCATGCCATAACCATAACCATTACTCGCATTACCATTATACCATTACCATTATACCATTATACCGTTACCATTATACCATCATACCATATTACCATCATACCATATTACCATCATACCATATTACCATCATACCATATTACCATCATACCATATTACCATCATACCATATTACCATTATTACCATATTACCATTATTACCATATTACCATATTACCATTATTACCATTATTACCATATTACCATATTACCATTATTACCATTATTACCATATTACCATTATTACCATATTACCATTATTACCATATTACCATGTTTACCATATTACCATATTACCATTATTACCATATTACCATTATTACCATATTACCATATTACCATTATTACCATTATTACCATATTACCATATTACCATATTACCATATTACCATATTACCATATTACCATTATTACCATTATTACCATATTACCATTATTACCATATTACCATTATTACCATATTACCATATTACCATATTACCATATTACCATATTACCATATTACCATATTACCATATTACCATTATTACCATATTACCATTATTACCATATTACCATTATTACCATATTACCATATTACCATTATTACCATATTACCATATTACCATTATTACCATATTACCATTATTACCATATTACCATTATTACCATATTACCATATTACCATATTACCATATTACCATATTACCATATTACCATTATTACCATATTACCATCATTACCATATTACCATTATTACCATATTACCATTATTACCATTATTACCATATTACCATTATTACCATATTACCATTATTACCATATTACCATTATTACCATATTACCATTATACCATATTACCATTATACCAAGTAGTATATCAACTGGGGTTCCTGGGACACTTTTCGAGAACTCTTCGTTGTTTTGTTGTTTTTTCCTCTAATGGACTATCCTCACTTCTTTCGGCCCTCACTTCGTTCGGGTCCATTAGAGGAAAAAACAACAAAACAACGAAGAGTTCTCAAAAAGTGTCCCAAGACACCCCAGTTGGTATACTACATATAGTATTTTATTACTTTTTATTATATTTTAACACCCTATTAGAGGAATGATATTATACAGTATATCTGTCCTATTACATTTTTATTACATTTTAAAACCTATTAAAGGAATGATTAGTATACGGTATATCCATCTATGGTACTAACATATATTCTTTACTTCACGATGTTAACGTATGCTGTTATCTTAGTACGTATTGATACCACGCAGATTAGACAAGTGCGTATGATTGAAGAACCTCAACGTAAACGTTACAACTAAGATACCAATTAGACACATAGCATATATAGGTATATTACACGATGATTGAGATAATAACTTGTGCTTGGTTGATGCGAGGAAAGATCACGAAATGTATGAGGAAGTGTTCAAAGATATCAGAGTATTGCTCTCAACATAACTTCCAGATACTAAGAGGATGCGCTATATTCGTTCCATGTTCGAAGTGTGGTCGAGGCTGTCGTACTATTTACGAACTTTGTGCAAAATGTGGTGCACCTCAACGTCGTACCATTCGTAATAAGAAGAACCTCGATAAGAAACGAGCTAAGGAGGCTAATGAGTTTGCGAACCTCATACATCTAAATGTGGTGGAATCAGAGAAAGATCCAAATGTGACGGAATCGGAGAATCACGAGAAAGATCCAAATGTGGCGGACAACGAGGATCACATTCACAATCTAGATAAGGAATTGGATGACCTATCAATTGGTGAGAAAGATCTAAATGTGGTAGAATCGGAGGATAAGTAGAAATCACGATGCGAAAAAAAAAAAAATGAAGAGAAATCGTTATGCGACCTCTCTTTATTTTTTATTTTTTATTTTTTATTTTTTCCAACAAACAATTAGACAATTGACAGGCATATGGTATACACCTAGTATGGATGATCTCATTAGATTACTTGGTTCAGAAATTTGTGCAAGCCTACATATCAAACCACGGTTGCATTTTAACACTGGGGAAACGTGTCCCGAATGTTTCTGTCCAATGGAAATACAAGGAACGGAATCCATATGTCCCACATGTGGTCTCGTTTCCGAGGCCGAATCATGCGAAGAAACGACTATCAACGTTATTACTCGGTTACGTATAGTAGGGCCGGATAGCTTTCGGTACCAACATGATCTAGACCGCACAAGCCCAAAACAAAGTGATAACGAAGAATTACAACTACGAATGATCATGCGAGAACTACAGGCATACAACACTATTTATAAACAAAATTACGACCTCTCGTTTCCTACAAATGTATTAGTAATCGTAGCCGACGCATTCATCCAAGTAAAGAAGGTTTGTATCAAACGTAGCTATGCGAAACAAATTATTTTAGCTGCTATACTTTATCAGGCGTGTATACAATGTGGGTTCGTTCGATCTAAAGGTGAGGTCGCTCGTTTTATGCAACTAAACAATAAAAGCATATGTCGTGGAAATGTCTTTATACGTTCTCTACGTGATGACGATAAGATCGATATAGATTTAAATACCGATCGAATAGCTCCTCACATTACGATGACTTTTGCTAAACTCGACCCCCAAGGAGTACCTAAGAATGTCCAACGAATAGTCTATGAGATCGTTCATAAGGCAATAGAAAACAATATAGGTACCAGCTCCATACTTAGAACTAAAGTCGTTGGAGCAAGTTACAAGGTATTACGCCGTTCAGGATCCCCGGGGGGGGAGGGGTACTCCTGTTTGTGACGTATTATGTATGTGCCGCCCGGGTGGGTCAGGGTTTTGAGCTCCGTTTGGGCAGGTAGGGTCAGGGTTTTGGCCTGATTTGGGCAGATCAGGGTCAGGATTTGAGTATAATTTGGGTGCAGTCAGGGTCGGGGTTCAGTATTTTTTTAGGCAGTTAGTTTTGTTTTAGCTACTATGTCAAAAAAAGACATTCGGCTGTTGCCGCATTTTGATCGCCTGCCCACATGCAAGCACTGAGGTTCCCGTACTTCAGTACTTAATAATAATAATAATAATAAGTCTTTATTAACAAATACTAGCAACAGACGTGCGAGTTTACAAATATGCTAAAAATAGTTTTAAAAAGTATATAAATTCTAATAATTAAATATAATAATAATAAAGAGAAAAATGTATAGTCTAAAGAAATGATTTAAAATGTTTCAGAAATATTTTGCGTATCCACTTATCTATGTACTTCATCTGCTGATTTGTTTACCCAATGCCACGTCCCGGCTTGAAATGTTCCGTATTTTGCATGCAATCCCGGTACGCGGTATACCGGCCGGGATATATATCCGACCTTGTTTTGAAAACAATTTAAAGAAGGGGCATTCAGGTTTTTTTTCCCCCAGGGTTTTGGAGCTCGGATTCGGTCAAACAGGGTCAGGGTTTGAGCCTCTTGGCCTCACATACATACCCATTTTTCATGTACGTACCCCCCCCCCCCCCCCCGGGTCAGGATCACATATAGCTCTTATCGACGTTATTAAACGATGTGGTACACATAAGGGTTCGGTCGTGCGTTTTATCGATGAGTTGATTGCTTACAATTCCCACTTTGAGCCCATCTATATGAGACACGGTCTAACTAGCGATAGTGAAATACGCAAGAAGAAAAAATCCCGATAAAGAAAGAACCCAAAAGTAAAACTGGGAAAAACAACTTCAACGTGCTATGTACACAAATAGTTTTTATTGTATGTCAAATTATGAAAACGGTCCTTGTCGGACCGCTTTTTTACATAATTTATACTGAATTACCAAACCGGTCCTTGCCGGACCGCATTTTTACATAATTTATACTGAATTACCAAACCGGTCCTTGCCGGACCGCATTTTTACATAATTACTTTCAAAGCGCCTTGAATCAGCTGTTTACGATTTAAACATCGAAATTCATCTCTAGAAAATTTCAAAACACACTATTACTCATGTAAAAAGGACAAGGAACACTATAGAAACATTCTTAAAATGATTCACCGACTGTAAACGAAGATATTCGACTCCGCCGTACATCCTACATTGCGACATCTCTTCAAGTGGCATTTTCCTCTTTGTCGGTCGGTCGATCGCGAGTTCTTGTCCAATTAGTACTCGAAATGAATTCTTCTCCGGTACATTTAGCCTTTCCCATGTCTATGAACTTCCCCAACTTGATCAAGAACGCCATTTAAGTCTCTAACGAGCGCGAGAAACCTTCCGTGCTCCATGGGTAAACGATAATGTCGATAGGGATGAGTCATGATCTCTATTGCGCCATCAATACCACCTGCGTGCCGGCCTCGTGGTCTATATGACGCCATCGATACCATAAGTATGGCGCCATCAATACCACCTGCGTACCGACAGAAATTTACATACGAACCAGATGTCAGAATTAATTTATACGAAGATTATGAAATCCACGATGGTTATATCGATTCTTATCCCACTAGACTGCCAAGTTTTGCTCTACAGAAATTTGCATACGAACCAGACATACTAATTAAGTGCATCTGCTCTTAGCAAAGTGGAAATATCGTCCATGCGAGGTTTTCTCATATGAGATATTGATTTTTATACCAATTTTGCTCTCATCTCTTCTAGCACTTCGGAGCGAATATGTTCCACGCTTTTTTTACTCATTTGAGTCTCTCGGCGAATTTCAGACCTCATAATCTCGTATTTATCTGCTTCAGCGAGGATGATACTGTATTCAGAATCAGATATATTTTCATCGCGTAGGGCTTTCGATACTAGATCGCGAATCGTATTAATTTTCGCTTTTGCCAGCATAGTGGTTTTCTCATGCTTAGATACTTTTATTCCTAATTTTTTAGCTCCAATGGTCGTAGATGCTGAAATTAATCCACATAAGCCACCAATAACACCAAGTGGTAAACCAATCACTATTCCAAAACCGGTTAAAGCTACTCCCAATCCAGATCCAGATAAAATCACAGATAGACTTCCTGTTACCACTGCGATACCATGAACTATTCCTTGAGAACGCGCATATTTCTTACGCACGCCTTCATAGTGTTTTTCTTGAATTTCGATATCTGAAAGGGTATCTCGGATTGTTTTCAGTCGAAAATTCTTTCCAGTGCCACTAGCAAGCGATGGATATATATTTGGGGCTGATGGAAGAAGTGGTTGAATTGAATCGCCATCCATTGTATATATACGTATGACTTACTCAATCTTCAATACGAAACGTAGAGGCCGATTGTTGAAGTCTATGATATTGCCTTTCTCATTGCAAACTGTGAGGCGAATGTAGTTCCGCACCGTTCCTAGGGCTCGAAGGGGTATGAGGGTTGGTGGGAAGTAAGTTGTGTCGCTAAAAACGTGGGATGTCGTCTGAAAAGTATGTAGGATTTTAGATGGCTTCCCCTCAAGAAGTGAGAAATCGGAATCCACCACATCACAGTAGATATATATGTAATTAATATCTTGTGTCACCAGGGTGTATTTTCCCACATTGATAGTCACATAGTCTGTCGCAGCTTTATTTACTTTAATATCAAACAAATCGCAGATATTCTTAGTGAACTGGATTGGTTTCTTGACCTCAAGAACCCAATATTTCCTAAATGAGTGGTCTATGAATTTTAAGAAACCAGCATCAACTGCGGGTTCGAAGGCGTGTATCAAGCTTCCCACATTATGATGCCCCGCCTTAATTTCATATGACAACGTCACATTATTACCACCCCACTTAAAGCTCCCTTTCTCAGCTAGGTTCCACCAATTATGACTAATAGTAACCTCAACTAGAGAAATATTATTGATAAGAATGGGATTATCAAAGTAGACCGTATGGTCAGCCGTAGGACATGTGACATTTAAGATTACCATTATATTGAAGGTATAAACTATACGTACGTATAGCTTTAATACGATGCCCCCCAAGAAGTATCAGTTCGAGGATAGACTTCACCATTCAGGATTCATTCCGTGGCCTAAGGAACAACCAAAATTCGCTCTCAAGGCACAACAAAAATCTGATTTTCTCACAGAGTTCAACAAGAAGGTAGCACCACGCAACACAAAGGCTTTTACTACCTTTCAGAAGAAGTATCCCAATGCCGATTACTCGAAGTTCTATGCTGAGACGAATGCCTCTGATATGCAGGATGAGTCGACCTACAGAACTAGAATTACCTTCAAAGACGGCAGTGAAGAATGGTTCATCGATGATCTCCACATTACAACAAAGATTCGAAAACGTATCGACGATGCATCGCAGGGGGTGATGGTTGATGGTTACCCATTTACGTTGACACTAGATAAAAGTGTGAAATATCCTATTGCAGCAGTTCCTTTTCACGAAAAAGCACAAGATATCGATCTCACTAATCTATGGATATACGTCACGCCAACAAAAATGTTCAATGCGGTCTTTCATAACATATTCAAAGAGACCACCATAAAGCATGTGACGGCAAAAGAGTCTCATCATTGGTTATCAGGTCCGGATTTCAAATATTGGCCTCAACAATTGAATTTCGCAAAGTGGTGTGCAACTTCTGGATGTGTCGTTATTCGATCCTATTTTCAAAACATATCCACCAATTATTCAAGGTTCCTACGATTTCACGTTTATTTCACAATACGAAGAATTCTTCATGAACTTGGTGGTACTCATGGAGTTCCTCTACCTAATGACTCTGTTTTCGAGCGAATGGATAACCTTTATAGCAAAAATGCTCTTGAGAAGTTATGCACCGAATTTGGTTTATCTCAAACACCAGACTTTCGATGAGATGGAGGCAATAATCATGGTTTAGGAGACGTCTACATATACATTCATGGAAAAACCGTGAACGCTACAGAGAAGTACGCACATAATACCTCATACTCTGCAAAGTGGCCCGGTGGTGACTTTAAGTTTCTTGAGGAGAGTCGTACGGACTATCAGTTTCCTTTATCGTACGTTAGCGACAATAATGGGAAACAATACAATTGGTTTACACCACCAATCGGTAAGGGTTTGACAGAGGCTGGATTAGGTAGATTGAATCGATCTGTTGAGGCTTTTGGATGGTGCATTCTAGGTGCGCAAAACGAGCTTAACGAATCCATCATAGATAGTTTCAATGTCAAAACCAAATTTAAGAGCTTGGTCGAAGGCGCTATTATCGAAAACAATTTAAAGATAAGCTATGAAAACTATCTTACAGCTATACTACACACATATAAGAAATTAGATCTAGCAATAGCTATAAAGGTACGATTACTACCAAGCAATCTTGAGTACTACCTCGGTAAGAAGGATGGCTATCAAAATCCAACCCAGAAAGCCACAAAAGGTATTGTGTTTGGTGTCAACAACGATATTAATGGAGATATTATCGAAACCAAATTTCCACCACCAGATATGGAAGGACAGATACAAAAGAAACAATTACCACATAGCGCAAATCCACATCCTACTCCACAACGAGTTCCACATAGTCCTACTCCACAACGTCCTACTCCACAACATGAGACCAATCTAGTGGTGGTATCTATTGCAGGAGCTGTAATCGCATGGGCGTTGTTTCGTTAACGTCGTTTGTATTGCTCTATTGTGATCACCACTATAGCTACGATGAATAACCAAACGTTCTCTGCTAATACTCCTAGAGCTTTACCGGCCATAGTAAATATGAAATTCGCAATTGATCCGATCATTCCAGGTAGTATCTGTCCAAGTTTCTTTCCCATTTCCTTTAACAAATCACCCGTCGTTTTTAATCCCTTCTTTACTGTATCTACCACTTTGTCGATACCATATTTTACTGGTTTCGGTACGGATCTCGATAATTGGGAAACTATTACACTAACAATATATAGCGCCAATAGCAGTTGCCACCGCAAGAACGGTCATTCCATACTTTCTGAAAATGTATTTGATCCTCTCACGTAGCGACGTACGTTCTAGTATGGCTTCTTCTTGACGTTCAAGTAATTCTCTTGCCTTATGAATAAATATTAATTCTGTCTTAGCTATTTCTTTCTGAGCGTTGGTCGATTCGGAGTCTTCAAGAATAGATTCATTATTTGCTTCCCGATCAGCGAGTTGTCGTTCTGCAAGCATTACTTCGTTGGCGGCCTCTTCATTGTTTGGACCTAAGGCATCTTTGAGAGCTTTCCTCATCTGCACACGTAATTGTCTATCTTTCTCATCACCGACGAATAGACGTGTAAAGGCTTTTTTGCTTCCAAGTTCGCGAACGTTGATTCGTTCGCCTACTAAGGAGATTTCGATATTATGTCGAACACCAGCATCCGCATATTGCCCTTTTACTACGTCAACTAGCATTCCTTTTGCCGAATCTGATATGGTTTGTTCGAATGTGAATCCTCGAAGTGGGTCATCACCCTCTATAGCATAGTCATGCAAAACATCCATGGTAATTGTCTCACTACCTCCAGCTTCATCTCGATTATCACCCAATAAGCTAGCTATGTATCTTTCAGTTGCTTCTCGTTGATTTTCTTCATCTCGTTGTCGTCGGTTTTCTTCATCTCGTTCTCGTCGATTTTCTTCATCTCGTTGTCGTTCTTCGTATCTATCGGTATTATCCTCAGGTCTCACATCGACATCTTCCATATTGAACATAACTATATATCTTGGTATATTCAACATGATATCGACGAAGTTAATTCCTATAGAAGCACTAAGAGTGCCACTCGCACTCAAAGCTCAACGAACCCTATATAGAAAAACTTTCAATCCATCATCTGCCAATCCAGGTGAGACTCTCTATGTGGACGTTCCAACTATGGGAGAAGATATCGTATTAGTTCCTGGTAGCTTAGCATTGTTGGTCGATATCGTATTGTCTGGTGGAGATCCTAATAATCGAGTTGTTGCAAATGTTGGACGTTGCTTAGTTATACATCGAGTTTGTAAGATGGGAGCTGAAATAGTAGAAGACATTGCTCGATCAGATCTCTTACAAACGTATTCCGATGTATATCTATCTACTCAAGAGAGAGAATCGAGAATACAACAAGGTATCCAATCAGATAACACAAATAAGCTACGATCTAAGGCTGCTGATGCAGGTACTTCAGATACTGGTGAGAATGCAGTACTAACTGCATATGGTTCCAAATATAGAATTCCGTTAGACGTTGATATTCTTACACAACATGGAGTTCTATATCCACATGCGTTAGAAGACACTATTTCATTCGAGTTGACTTTAGCTCACGCCATCGATATAATAGTTGGATCAGATTCGACAAAGATAGGCACATACAAGCTTAACAACATCCAGTTAGAATACGAAGCAATCAAGAATGAAACACTAGCCAAGCATGCACTCAATGCGTACGAAAAAGGTACTGCATTCCTATACAATCACGCCGTTCACTTTAAGAGGGTAACTATTGCCAAGGCATCAGATACTTTGATATCTCAAAACATCAATGTTCCACGACGATCATTTGCTGGATTGCTTCTTCTATTTGTAGATCCACCTACCGCGGGTACACGAGATAGCGAATCATTCTCGAATCCTGATATTTTGAGGATAGAGGTAGATGTCAATGGAGTTCCAAATAGATTCTTTCCTGGAGGTATGTTACCACCAGATTTCTGGGAGGCAGCAAAAGTATGGTTCGCCACATCCGAGACTTCTATGACTCCTACAAAATTTTACAACAATAGATTCGCTATTATAGTCGATTGTCGCACAGCAAAAGATTCCTCTGCTCATGGTGATGGAATGGCACAAACTGGTGGTGGAAAAGATATCGACATTCGTATACGTAGAACTGCAAACGGAAGTGGAAATGTAAACATGCATATCTATGTCCTTGCGGATGCTCAGCTTAAGATATTGAACAGATCTTTACATAGTATAACATACTGATGGATTCTCTCGTATAACATATCCCATTTAATGCACTCATAGTAGGTCCAACGAATTGTGGAAAGACTGCATTTCTCATAGAACAACTTCGTGGACCATTTCGTGGTAAGTTCGATTATATAGTATTAATTTGCCCCACATATTCCCACAACAAAACATATCGTGGATTTGCCAATCGAGATCCGTATTTTTATGTTATATCTCCACCTCAGAATGCTATCGATACCACATTGAATATTTGTGCAACCTTTTGGTCAGGTACTAATACATTATTGATTCTTGATGATTGTGCCGCATCAAAAGATGTAAAACGAAGAACTGACAAACTAGTAGATTTAGCATTCTCTGCTCGACATATAGGACTATCTATTTGGGTGCTATCCCAACAATTAACGAGTATATGTAAACCTTTTCGTGAGAACGTAGCTATCGTAGTAGCATTTCATACAGCATCGGTTATAGATGGTAAAAAGATATTTGAAGATTACGGAGGCTCACAAGAATGTAATGAATTACGAACGATACTTCGATCTCACAAGTTTGCTCGCATATGTTTTTGTTTGCGACATCCTTTCGTAGTCGTGTTAGAGCTACCCGCACCTATAACATATTATCATGGATGAATACATCAAAGAACTGGAAGATGAGTGCTCTATTACTTGTCCTCCAACCAAATTGGAATTTCCAACAAAATTGGAGGGTATCGAAGAATGTCGGGAAGCACTTACGATTTTAGCTGCAATGGGTACAACAAAAGAATATCTAGGACAGAATTTCTCAATAGTAGATATAACTAAACTATCTGAGAAGGACGTAAAACGTTTACATAGTAGATACCAGGTCGTAGTAGCAAAGCAAATAACAGGATGCTTAGTAAATGGTGCACTACGTTTAGTTACTCGTGCAGTCGCATACGTAGTTCCACTAGATGACCAACAAGCACTGTTTAAGGATCTACAAGAAGACCACCTAGTCCGCAATGAGATATCTGCTGTGGCTGGTCTATTATCGCTTAAAGCAGGTCGATTTGTAGCTCTAGCTAGTGCTTTGTTCCATGTAGCTGATCACATAGTCACTCCTTGTACTCCTATTGAACCTTCGCAAGTACTTACTATATCGAATCAAGATGGAAGAAACGGATCAGATAACTGCGAATCCACCAACGACTGCACCAACTAAAGTAAAAGATCCCAAGAGGGTTGCTGCTGGAAAAGCATTAGCACTAAGTAATAAACTTGCTAGAGAGGCTCAAAAGAGAGAGATTTCGCGTGAAAGTGAATTATCTAAAGAAACCGATGGAAAGGAAAATTGGATATCCACTACTACTACTCTCACAATTCTTGGTACGGGTACTGCATTGGTTGGAGCGTACTATCAATACAGAAGATATAGAGATGACACTCCTAAGAACGTTAGTCCGATACGACCCGCAAGTCCGATAAAGACTACGGTGCCAGATATGGAGTAACAGTTAAAGACTAGAGACTATATGATATATGTTCGAATGGATAAAGAATTGACGAAAACAGCAACCGATGCTGCTATGATAACTGGAATCGCTACTGGTATTGGATGGATCGTAAAAAAGGCAACCAAGGAATCTATGCTTAACGATCCTTCTATTTCTATCGTAAATTACGTGAAGTGGACTGCAGTAATAGCTGGTAGCATATATGCAAAACAATATCTCGAGAAACAAAAGACCAAACCATAATGGCGTTTGCGTCAATTGGAATGGCTATTTTCGGGGCTATTTTGAACGCAGCGCCATTCACTGGTGGTGGAGTTATTGCTAAAATGTTAGGTGGGGAAGATACAGAACGAGAAAGACATAATAGAGCTATGGAGAAACTTGATGCTGCTAGGGAGGCTTACATTGAAAAACATCGAAAATTGTCTGATTGGACGCGCAAAGAGGAAATCATTGAGCGCAATATACACAACGATAACAAAGATGTCAACGAAGATTTCGTGCGATCCGATAACTTACGTTATCAATTGAAACAACTCAAAGCAATGAATGAACCTCGTTTATCAGACTACTATCGACCATCCAACGCACAGAAGACTGGTGAGTTGATTTTCGTTGGTAGTGGAATGCTAGTTGGTGGATATGCTATTTAGTCCATGAGCCAGTAGGGTTGGTCGGTATCATCAGGGGGGAATAAACTTCCTGGTATTTTTCAGGAAAGTTATGTGGCCAATAGTCAGAAAATGCCTGATAGCAATCGATCGATGGTAGCTTGTGGATAGGAGCGACCTTTAAAGAATGGCACGGCATGGAAACGAGGCTCTAGCGAAATTGACGAGAAAGCACCCGAAAATTGAGATGATAACTCCCAGAAAAGCTCCCCATTGTCTTATATCTTATTCTAGAGACTAGTATCAAGCTAATGTACATGCTTGGAAAGTCACGTGATCTATCACGTGATCACAAAAAATATTTAAAAAGGGATTTTTGGCGGAAAACAAATTGAACACCAATCAACCTATAGATAGTTACCAGATTAAATATCCACTACTGTAAAACACTTCGCATTTTACACTTTGGTTGACAAGAAAACTACAAAGTGGCCTAATATTCCTCATCACTGTCCAGATCGTCCTCATCCTCCACGCTGCTGTCCTCCTCCTCTTCAGCCGATGGCTGGTTTCCACAGTTCGTGAGGCTGCATATATCTGTGCACCTCAGCCCATTAGCCACACAAACGCATTTCGAAGATGAACACTTTCTTGCACAGTTGCAAGACAAAAGGTTCAGGATGGCTTCTGGAGCTGGCTTGCCGTCCATCCAGTCAACTACTAGCTGATCTGTGCCTTCTTCTCTCTCAACGTTCCAACCTCTGCCAACAGGGCTTGGCACCTGTGGGTCCTGACGTAGACATCGCCTCCACATGCCAACCTGATAGTTGGCTCTCTGACAATGCTTAACTAAGCAATCCATACACGGCGGGAGTTGGTGGCTTTCAATTTCTCCCTTCTTGGCAGAGAATAGCTGATACCTTAGATCATTCACTGCCGTGGTAGTTGATTTGAGAACATAGAGGTGGCATGTCAAGGCTTCTAGCTTCTTCATCAAGTCCGGTGAGAGGTCCCACTCCTGTCCCAATGTGATGAAAGTATCACGGCTCTCTCTGTCGCTTATTAGAATCTTTAGCGCTTGCGCTTTTCCTCTTCCAGCGAAGGCGCTAACTGAATTGCATCCAGTATATGCGTGCATCCTTACCACAGCCTTGCAGACATCCTGGCCAACAGCATTAGCAACTTTATTGACATCCACGAGCTTTGTGCGGTTTCTGGTTCCACATTTGATGAACAGCGATGTGTCAATTTCGTCTACAAATCCAATAGACATAATGAAGACATCCGTGTCTTCTGCGCAGATCATGACTGAGCCACACCCCTCGTCTGCGGCGTGGGATGCGTGTAGAAGTAAACAACCATTTGCTCCTTCTTGCTTGCACTTCAAGACAGGTACCTCTTCACTGCCTTGTGAGGTAATTCGGAAACAGAAATCTTCAATCGTGGCAAACAGCTCTTTGTCTAACTTCTCCCTGCATCTTTCCGTCCTCCACTCACTGACAATGAAACTGATGAGACTTGTTTTATTGGTTATACTCTTGTCAGAAAATTTCGCCATTGTCTGACGATCCGAGTGCTTGTGATGTTGCGTAGCTGATGGCCAGTTTCTTCGCCTCGCAGAGATCTCTCAAAGTTCTTTATTGACATTTCTCGGTATGTGTCAAATACTACATCTATTCTCTTGCATTGTGCACCCTCCCATAGCGCCATACTCAAGACTGTGTCAGCAACATCTCCAAAAGACAGATGTTTAGCGTTCACTTTCTGCACCAAGCTCATTCCATCAATTACTGCAGCGGAGTTACCGGGGATTCGCTCAGCTGGCTGTACATTCTTCTGCAGCAAAGTCGCCAAAGCAGCCTTGTTAGTCTTGCGAAGGAAACCATCTGGGGTTGATAATTACCATGGTAATGGGCCTAGAGGATGTGCTAGAATATCCTCCATCTCAAGATTTCGTCCTTGCGCCATCACTATAATTCGGCCAAACAGAGACCGATCAGCTTTTAGAATAATTGATCTACCACTAGACATCGACGTTACTTGCTTCTTATTCATGTGGCTAAAGGTCTTCAACTTATTAGTTTTCAAGGTCTCGTGAAATTTCTTGACTTGTGGCACTTTTTCTATGTGCTCCTCTTTGAATGTTGCGTAGCATTTTTCGCCAAATTCATACGCTTTCATCAGATCTGTTGCAACGTCCTTTGGAGGCGCCTTTGCTATAGCAATGCTGACGAGATCCTGGTTCTCAGTGAAGGGATTGTTCCAGCCTTGGATCAGCTCAACCACTGCAAAAACGGCTTGCTCATCTTTCTTGATGCGAGATCGCTGGAGATCTGTGTGTTGGGATTTTACTTCTCCTTGTACCATATCTCTCAATTGCCCCAGAAATGTACTCATGTACTCCGCTGTGATGTAGTACCGCTGTACGGTTGCAGGCTTGAGGCTAAAACGTGCAGTTCCTCCAGGGGTCTGGGTGTCCTTATTCACCGTGACTTCAGTAGTCTGATCCACAGGTATCCTTCCAAATGGATTGTTCTTGGACAGCTGCACGGAAAAATCTCCTTTCATGAACGCCTCATGTACATCTGGATTTGTCTCGGCAAGATTAGTCATCTGCGCATAGTATGACGTAAGGTACCTTGCGTAGTTGACCTTGTCATAAGCAAAACACCACGGAATCGTCATTCGAATGGCATGGAGATGCAGATACCAGTTGCCTTGTCGAGATGCACGCAAAAGGCCAAGGACTATGCCCTCCACAACATCTACATATGTCATCCAGAATGCTGATAATTCTCCATTACTGTGGCGTAGCTTCTCCAGGAACTCTCTCCACATGGTCATTACCTCTGTCAGTAGGGGACTTTGCAGAAGATCGTCAAACGCTTCCTGCTTCAGATCACTTGTCATAGCACTGATATTTTCCAGTAAAAGCTTTACGGCGTTGAGGAGCTCGGGATCACTGTTCTCCAGCCACTTCATAAATTCTCCCCACACCAGTCGCATCAGAGCTTCATACACATACTTGTGTGCCCTTACAGCTCGATTATACTGCTTACCATCGACTACCCCATTAATGGACCCCTCCGCCACTATCTGTGATTCTATGAGGATGTCCTTCAAGCCGCCATCACCAAACCGCTTACCAAGGGTTGACATTCTCAGGATAATGTTGGAAAAGCAATCTTGCTTCCAAGTAATCTCGCACGCTTTAGCGAACAACGCCTGATCCATAACAATGATGATGGTGTTTAAGCACAGTTGCTTTCTTATCTCCTCGGACTGATTTAAGATTTCAAATACAGTTGCCAAGTCTGTGGCAGGGGCATTTATCGTAGGGAGGTAATGAATGACATATTGTGAAACAGGCACTTGGTCTCTCGTCTTAATGTTAAATCCTGTCCAGCTGGGTATTTGTTGATTGCCTGAATCTACTTGTCTAGTCAGGATCCACAGCATGTTTTTGTTACTTGCATGCTTCGCTGCGTCATTTGCGTCACCTACATGGTCTTCCTTTGTAATAAGAGGATGGGGACCCACACGAGCTCCAGCAACATAGAAATCCATCTCCTCTTGATTCTCCAAGTTCAGTGATCTCTTCTTCGATTTAACAAACCGTGGAAGCTCGACAGGCTGTGGTTCGGGTCCAAAAACTCTTGGCTGAATTGCTATTCCATTAACACGATGGGAAGTACCTTGTCCAGAAAGTGTTTCTTCCAGTCTATCAATGTTGTCCCAAGCAAGATTTGTGAAGACATTCGGTTTGATGGAGGATGGAAGTATTACTCTCTCATTCTGGCCTAACCTCTGCAAGCACAAAGCCGTATCGTTTTCTTCCATCTGACTATATGACATGCCATTCCCGAACCTGTTGAGTGTCTTGATGATCTCAGTGTTTCCAGTGACAGTTTTTACTTCGTAAGGAAGCAGCACATGCTTGGCTGACTTATGTTGGCCACATGTAACAGCGTATATCAAATCTTGGCCAAAAGATTCTACAAGGGTAATCACCCTCTCCGATGGCTTCTCATTTTCAGGATTTCCAGTCATAACTCCAACGAGAAACCGGATGTAGTTGCATTGGCATGTGCACGTTACTGCTGATGTCAGCTGGATGGCATGGCCAAGTGGTTGCTTTCTTCTCTGTCTTTATTGCTTCTCTAATTTGAGAAGAGGCCTGATCTATTATCTTATTAGCATCAGTCAGATTGGTTTTCCAGACTCTCTTGACAGATTCTGATTCTCAAGAACTACATCTTGGACTGATATGATGTCTGGAACTAAGAGAAGCTTTCCAGAACGATTGGAAAATATATGAATTGCTTCCATGACCTCTGACTCGAGCCTCCTGCAGATGTTTTTCTTGGCAGAGGTTTTTAAGGCTTGCCCTTGTTTAGACATAGATGTGTCCAATCTCTCCGTCAGAGAGATGACCGGTACAATGATCTTATTTGGAATAATTACATTCCTAATATGATCAAAAATCTCTTCGTAGGCTGCTTTCTCAGCTATTTCATACAAAACTTCATTATCATCACTCTCTTCTCCGTCATCGTCATCACCAGGTTCCTTTTTACTTCTAGTATAGCTCCTATAGCACGACGCATGATAATGTGCTTCTGCCGCAACAATATCCCGGCTGGTATATAATGGCCAGAATCTGGGCATCCTGTTTTGATGACGCACATTGGCGTAGGGTTTGATAAGCCCTAAGTTGAACGGCTTTTATCAGCTTTTCCCTTGATTTTGGATTCTTCTGGAACTTATCTTTGCCACAAAAAAATCACAGAGGCTCGTATGTTCTTGCGTTAATGGTTGACGGTCTCCTACAAAGTCTTTTTTCACGTCTCTCATCATCACCGTGCTCGTCAGCATTCTCTTGCACTCTTTCTTTGATTTTATCTAGTTTTGTTTTCATTGTGAATAGCATTCTACATTTTCGGTGGTAGAAGATGTTTGGGATTTCATTTTCTTGCAATGTTTCTTCAATATCTAAAATTGGTCTATGATTGCGAATTCTCGCCGCTTGGGGTAAAGTCTGCCATGAGTTGATGTCCTTCAGCGAAACTAACTTTTCATTGTCATCACAAGATGAAGAGTGAATGATGCAGTGCTCTCGATTGTACTCGTCCATTGTATCTACAAATTAATTATTAACACACATAATGTCATGAAAGCATTATAGTGTAAAAACAGCGTTGATCTCTTGCTCAATGAACATATAACAACTTTCTATTTTAGATCATTTAACTAATATCTAACTACTGTAATTCAGCGGGAACAAAAGCAATGTTATCAATCAGCTGGTACATTTTATTTGAATGAATAATTGTAGACAGTTAGGCTAATAAAGTGGCTAATTCACTTCGGACAACTTGGATTATGTTGTCCTGGCTTTAGACATATCGAACCTCTTTACAGCAAATTTAAATTAACAATTATTTAATTATCCCCCAAAATTTGCATCTTACCTCTAGGTAATCGCCACAAACATGATAAGACACTTCATGAGTACCAAATAAATATAATTCCAGGTTTTTATGACAGCTTTTTCCAAGATACAGTGTATGAAAGGCTCTTTCACTCGAAGACTCCACTTCAACAACAAACATGGCTGCTGAAATTTTGGCGGGAATGTGTCTATAGCATGAATATTTCGTTACTCACTGAAATACAGCATTTAATATCAGGGGTCTACAGGGGGTCAATTAAAACGTTCGCATTTCTCAGAAGCTACCACCGATCGGTTGCTATCAGGCATTTTCCAACTCTACAATGATATGGCTTCTCAAAAAACACTAAGAAGTTTATTCCCCCGGGATGATACCAACAGCCAAATTTTCGGGGTCTGGCTCATGGACTAATTAGTCGATATGCTTTTTAAAAAACGAGAATTTTTACGATCGACGAGATACTAAGAAAAAAAAAAAACGAATAAGAACTAGTTGGTTAGATGAGTTCTTATTCTTTTTTTTCTGCTTCTTGAAGGTTAGAATACATAGATATGCAATTGATAAGTTATCGGCGGCTGCAAAGGTATCGGAAGATGTAACTAAGAGTTGGTTGGAGAAACAAGCCATGTGGCAAATATATCTATCGCCACCACACTATATTCCACGACCACATTGGACTGTATCGAAACCTAATGAAGTTCATCAAGCTGATTTGATCTTTCTACCTCACGATCGACCTGGACGTGGAAGGAAATTATATAAGTATGCTTTAGTGGTAATCGATGTAGCTTCTAGATATAAAGAGGCTGAGCCTTTAGCATCAAAAGATAGTGGTGAAGTTGCTACTGCATTTTAGCGAATCTACAAACGTAGTCCACTAGAATGGCCAAAAACATTGCAAGTTGATCCTGGTAGAGGATTCATGGGACGTATGTCTGAAACATTAGAACTACGTGGTACGAAAGTTCAACGAGGTGAAGCTGGTAATCATAGGGCACAAAGTTTTGTCGAACGAGCAAATAGAACGATAGCTGAAAGATTATTTGGATATCAATATGCAAAAGAGATGGTACTTACATCTGAAGGATCGGATGCGCGTAGTAGAGAATGGGTATTGAGGCTTCCTGATGTTATCAAGGCTATGAACAATGAAGTTACTCGACTAACGGGTAAGGAGCCTTCAAATTCTATAGAGGCACAACAAGTAAACATAAAGACTCCTACATATTCTCGAATTATTGGGTTGAAAGAAAAGCGACTACCATTCGATGTTTTAGTTCGATATCTCTATGCATCTGGAGAATTGGAAGGTGGAACTAAACGAGCGACTGATCCTGTATGGAGTTTACAGACATATATCATTTCACGTAGTACTATATCTCCTAATCAACCAGTTCTGTACTACCTTACTTCGCAAGAAGGTAAACAGGATGCACCGAATCGTGGATTTGTGCGTGAAGAACTACAAGTAGTACCATCAAATACTGAACTACCTCCAAAGTGGATTCTAAGATAGTAGCAATTCCTCAATGAAATCATCGATAAGATCATCCTCTTGAATGGTACCTCTGTACCCATAAGCTAATGTATCTATTCCATTTTCTGCGATCCATCGCTTGGAGTCGAATGGTGAGAGAGATACTTTATTCATATGCATACCATACATTATATGACCTTCACTTCGAAGCATATCCATACCATGGTGGAATACTTTCTTATCTAGAATGCACTCTTTATATTGTTCATGACGAATACGATGCTTCACAACTGCCTTCTTGATGCCTTTAGCTTTCCTAATCTCTTTACCATCTACTTTCAAAATTGAGTATAGTTTCGATCGTAGTCCAACATATTCAACTATGGGAATACCTCCACATTCATCTTTCATTTTACCAAGTACTTTCTTGTTGTCGATATTGTATGATGGATGGTCTTCGTCGTAGTTACTTGTATCGTAGAGATGTTTATGAGTAATCATGTCTGCATATATGTCTTCAGTTTCAATGTGTAACAATAGGCTATCAGTATCTGTATAGAGTAGATTACAACGTTGTCCATACTGTTCATTGAGCTCGTTGTAGTAGAAGTCATACATCAGATGTTTTGAAAGATCTAGAATTGACATTCCGACATATATTGGACGATTCAGAAATAACTTACTTTTGTAATTGTGTACTGCAGCTAGATCATGATCAAAGATTGTGGATCGAGCATAACTAGGCTTTTTCAATAAACGTTGCAGTTTAGCTCCTTCTGAAGATCGCACTAGTTTGATATCTACACGTTTACGTAGATTTTCCATTGTCTTACCAAATACGCTATTGTTCATCAGTTTGTATAGTTCTTGCTCAGAAGTGCTCTTTGCTTGTTTTCGTAGATCCGTATTCATTCTTATATATGGCTCCATCGATGGTGATTGATCAAATCTAAGTGCTCTATGGATCTTTTTCAGACGCATACCTAGAGATAGATATAGTTGCAGATTGCGGTAGTGTAGAACATATCGTTCCCTACCAAATAGTGTAGGTATGAGTTTTTCCGTTTTCAAAGATCCATTTCCTTTGTATAGCTCATTGAATAGGTCGATTTGATACCCTGAGAACCAAGCTTTATCTACTTGCATTCTTTCTGGAGCGAGTGGATAGCTATTATGTACGTTGTGAAGTTCTCTAGGATATTCGAGATCAACTTTGAGAAAGTAACCTTTATCAGAATCGATTTCGTGTAGGATGATTTGTTCTTTCGTTGGTGTACACCACTTAAATCCTCCCGTTGGTAGATATTGACTAATAGACCATCCATATAGATTATTTGCGTCAAGATATATTATATGGCTATTTGGCTCATCTGGATTGAAATCAGGTACGTTTCGATTATTTGCTTTGGCATTGCGTTGAGAAACCATAGATATACCACCACGTAGACCTTTCTCAATGAATAGATACATGTCGTAGTCGGTTAGTAGTTCGAGTTCAACATTGGTCTTCTTTAATAATGCATCCCACGAAAGTCCTGGACTAGTGTAATAATGAGCCGGGTCTAATCCATAGTTATGCATGCATGTCGTTCGAAAGGTCTCAAACACATCTGCTAAAAGAAGTACGTCGGATTGTAGATATAGATCGTGGTAGTCACCTAATGTCTCACAATCAAATACGTTCCAAACTTCTAGTGCATGTTCATAATCTTCATCAGATATATCCTCTATTTTTAACTTACTATAGAATGCATTTTTCGATGGTAGAGAAGTCTCAGTGAATCTATCCCAATAATTCATGTACTCATATGGATAAACTCCTTTACGAGTTAATAGCTTGACCTTCTCTTGATCGGATGTATGTTTTACAAGTTGTTGGAACGTGTCTGATGCTGATCCTGTTACTAACTTATCGAGAGAGAATGGTAAGAATTGAAAGCTATCAATGAATCGTAGGTTACCAAGTGAGAATGATATATATTTCTCCATATTATTTGGAATGCAAGAGATCTTACCTTCTGTTGTGTTCGATATCTCTATGCATCTGGAGAATTGGAAGGTGGAACTAAACGAGCGACTGATCCTGTATGGAGTTTACAGACATATATCATTTCACGTAGTACTATATCTCCTAATCAACCAGTTCTGTACTACCTTACTTCGCAAGAAGGTAAAAAGGATGCACCGAATCGTGGATTTGTGCGTGAAGAACTACAAGTAGTACCATCAAATACTGAACTACCTCCAAAGTGGATTCTAAGATAGTAGCAATTCCTCAATGAAATCATCGATAAGATCATCCTCTTGAATGGTACCTCTGTACCCATAAGCTAATGTATCTATTCCATTTTCTGCGATCCATCGCTTGGAGTCGAATGGTGAGAGAGATACTTTATTCATATGCATACCATACATTATATGACCTTCACTTCGAAGCATATCCATACCATGGTGGAATACTTTCTTATCTAGAATGCACTCTTTATATTGTTCATGACGAATACGATGCTTCACAACTGCCTTCTTGATGCCTTTAGCTTTCCTAATCTCTTTACCATCTACTTTCAAAATTGAGTATAGTTTCGATCGTAGTCCAACATATTCAACTATGGGAATACCTCCACATTCATCTTTCATTTTACCAAGTACTTTCTTGTTGTCGATATTGTATGATGGATGGTCTTCGTCGTAGTTACTTGTATCGTAGAGATGTTTATGAGTAATCATGTCTGCATATATGCCTTCAGTTTCAATGTGTAACAATAGGCTATCAGTATCTGTATAGAGTAGATTACAACGTTGTCCATACTGTTCATTGAGCTCGTTGTAGTAGAAGTCATACATCAGATGTTTTGAAAGATCTAGAATTGACATTCCGACATATATTGGACGATTCAGAAATAACTTACTTTTGTAATTGTGTACTGCAGCTAGATCATGATCAAAGATTGTGGATCGAGCATAACTAGGCTTATTCAATAAACGTTGCAGTTTAGCTCCTTCTGAAGATCGCACTAGTTTGATATCTACACGTTTACGTAGATTTTCCATTGTCTTACCAAATACGCTATTGTTCATCAGTTTGTATAGTTCTTGCTCAGAAGTGCTCTTTGCTTGTTTTCGTAGATCCGTATTCATTCTTATATATGGCTCCATCGATGGTGATTGATCAAATCTAAGTGCTCTATGGATCTTTTTCAGACGCATACCTAGAGATAGATAAAGTTGCAGATTGCGGTAGTGTAGAACATATCGCTCCTTACCAAATAGTGTAGGTATGAGTTTTTCCGTTTTCAAAGATCCATTTCCTTTGTATAGCTCATTGAATAGGTCGATTTGATACCCTGAGAACCAAGCTTTATCTACTTGCATTCTTTCTGGAGCGAGTGGATAGCTATTATGTACGTTGTGAAGTTCTCTAGGATATTCGAGATCAACTTTGAGAAAGTAACCTTTATCAGAATCGATTTCGTGTAGGATGATTTGTTCTTTCGTTGGTGTACACCACTTAAATCCTCCCGTTGGTAGATATTGACTAATAGACCATCCATATAGATTATTTGCGTCAAGATATATTATATGGCTATTTGGCTCATCTGGATTGAAATCAGGTACGTTTCGATTATTTGCTTTGGCATTGCGTTGAGAAACCATATATATACCACCACGTAGACCTTTCTCAATGAATAGATACATGTCGTAGTCGGTTAGTAGTTCGAGTTCAACATTGGTCTTCTTTAATAATGCATCCCACGAAAGTCCTGGACTAGTGTAATAATGAGCCGGGTCTAATCCATAGTTATGCATGCATGTCGTTCGAAAGGTCTCAAACACATCTGCTAAAAGAAGTACGTCGGATTGTAGATATAGATCGTGGTAGTCACCTAATGTCTCACAATCAAATACGTTCCAAACTTCTAGTGCATGTTCATAATCTTCATCAGATATATCCTCTATTTTTAACTTACTATAGAATGCATTTTTCGATGGTAGAGAAGTCTCAGTGAATCTATCCCAAGAATTCATGTACTCATATGGATAAACTCCTTTACGAGTTAATAGCTTGACCTTCTCTTGATCGGATGTATGTTTTACAAGTTGTTGGAACGTGTCTGATGCTGATCCTGTTACTAACTTATCGAGAGAGAATGGTAAGAATTGAAAGCTATCAATGAATCGTAGGTTACCAAGTGAGAATGATATATATTTCTCCATATTATTTGGAATGCAAGAGATCTTACCTTCTGTTGTGTTCGATATCTCTATGCATCTGGAGAATTGGAAGGTGGAACTAAACGAGCGACTGATCCTGTATGGAGTTTACAGACATATATCATTTCACGTAGTACTATATCTCCTAATCAACCAGTTCTGTACTACCTTACTTCGCAAGAAGGTAAAAAGGATGCACCGAATCGTGGATTTGTGCGTGAAGAACTACAAGTAGTACCATCAAATACTGAACTACCTCCAAAGTGGATTCTAAGATAGTAGCAATTCCTCAATGAAATCATCGATAAGATCATCCTCTTGAATGGTACCTCTGTACCCATAAGCTAATGTATCTATTCCATTTTCTGCGATCCATCGCTTGGAGTCGAATGGTGAGAGAGATACTTTATTCATATGCATACCATACATTATATGACCTTCACTTCGAAGCATATCCATACCATGGTGGAATACTTTCTTATCTAGAATGCACTCTTTATATTGTTCATGACGAATACGATGCTTCACAACTGCCTTCTTGATGCCTTTAGCTTTCCTAATCTCTTTACCATCTACTTTCAAAATTGAGTATAGTTTCGATCGTAGTCCAACATATTCAACTATGGGAATACCTCCACATTCATCTTTCATTTTACCAAGTACTTTCTTGTTGTCGATATTGTATGATGGATGGTCTTCGTCGTAGTTACTTGTATCGTAGAGATGTTTATGAGTAATCATGTCTGCATATATGTCTTCAGTTTCAATGTGTAACAATAGGCTATCAGTATCTGTATAGAGTAGATTACAACGTTGTCCATACTGTTCATTGAGCTCGTTGTAGTAGAAGTCATACATCAGATGTTTTGAAAGATCTAGAATTGACATTCCGACATATATTGGACGATTCAGAAATAACTTACTTTTGTAATTGTGTACTGCAGCTAGATCATGATCAAAGATTGTGGATCGAGCATAACTAGGCTTATTCAATAAACGTTGCAGTTTAGCTCCTTCTGAAGATCGCACTAGTTTGATATCTACACGTTTACGTAGATTTTCCATTGTCTTACCAAATACGCTATTGTTCATCAGTTTGTATAGTTCTTGCTCAGAAGTGCTCTTTGCTTGTTTTCGTAGATCCGTATTCATTCTTATATATGGCTCCATCGATGGTGATTGATCAAATCTAAGTGCTCTATGGATCTTTTTCAGACGCATACCTAGAGATAGATAAAGTTGCAGATTGCGGTAGTGTAGAACATATCGCTCCTTACCAAATAGTGTAGGTATGAGTTTTTCCGTTTTCAAAGATCCATTTCCTTTGTATAGCTCATTGAATAGGTCGATTTGATACCCTGAGAACCAAGCTTTATCTACTTGCATTCTTTCTGGAGCGAGTGGATAGCTATTATGTACGTTGTGAAGTTCTCTAGGATATTCGAGATCAACTTTGAGAAAGTAACCTTTATCAGAATCGATTTCGTGTAGGATGATTTGTTCTTTCGTTGGTGTACACCACTTAAATCCTCCCGTTGGTAGATATTGACTAATAGACCATCCATATAGATTATTTGCGTCAAGATATATTATATGGCTATTTGGCTCATCTGGATTGAAATCAGGTACGTTTCGATTATTTGCTTTGGCATTGCGTTGAGAAACCATATATATACCACCACGTAGACCTTTCTCAATGAATAGATACATGTCGTAGTCGGTTAGTAGTTCGAGTTCAACATTGGTCTTCTTTAATAATGCATCCCACGAAAGTCCTGGACTAGTGTAATAATGAGCCGGGTCTAATCCATAGTTATGCATGCATGTCGTTCGAAAGGTCTCAAACACATCTGCTAAAAGAAGTACGTCGGATTGTAGATATAGATCGTGGTAGTCACCTAATGTCTCACAATCAAATACGTTCCAAACTTCTAGTGCATGTTCATAATCTTCATCAGATATATCCTCTATTTTTAACTTACTATAGAATGCATTTTTCGATGGTAGAGAAGTCTCAGTGAATCTATCCCAAGAATTCATGTACTCATATGGATAAACTCCTTTACGAGTTAATAGCTTGACCTTCTCTTGATCGGATGTATGTTTTACAAGTTGTTGGAACGTGTCTGATGCTGATCCTGTTACTAACTTATCGAGAGAGAATGGTAAGAATTGAAAGCTATCAATGAATCGTAGGTTACCAAGTGAGAATGATATATATTTCTCCATATTATTTGGAATGCAAGAGATCTTACCTTCTGTTGTGGATATGGATTGCATTAGTAGGTGAGAATCATATCCGCGTAGATTGTGGAATACAACTGGGATGATAGGTGAGATACGTAATTTAAGATTACATACCTTATGTGCGGCACCCCGAAACTCACCTGTGATATGGCAATGGTCTCGTACTCTATCGCCACCAACCAATGGCTTCTGGCAAATATGGCAAATCGTCGCTCTATCATAAACCTCATAGTTTTCTTGTGACATACATAATGGTTCGGCTACTATGGATTTGATCTTAGTCTCTTCATCTTGTACGCATAGTAGAAAGCGTTCTATAGTATCCGTACCTCGATATAGTACAGGTGGTTCGCTATGACCATCAGAACGTATGACTATGTAGCAAAATCCACATGGAATATGTTCTTCTGTTTTAAATGTGTTCTTCGTGGAATCTTGGGCAGGTACTTCGATCTTAGTGGTTAAAGCCTCGAGATCGGCATAGATAATGTAGGGAACTTTTAGTTGTTTGTGAATATTTTGAAATGATAGTTCGTTATTCTTTTTGGTGGGCATTTCAATTCGAATAGCTCGATCATTGACTCCATTACACTCGGAAATGTGCTTCGTAAGAAGATCCTTGGTCGTGTATCCATGTAAACATCTCTCACAGAAGTATTTTCTACATTTGTGTTTTGTTTGATTGAATAATAACTTATTAAAATCCTTGATCCAAAAATAGTGTTGCTTACCACTATCTGAGCACTCTATTAGCAATAGATTAACTCTTTTTGAGAAGGTCTCCTTCGAGATGTGATGCACAATCAAACACTTATCCTTAGGATCCCAACCATAAACATTGATAGACATCTCGTTTCGTTTCTCTACACGTGGTATTTGTGAGATTGGTGTTGGTGAGTCTATCCCATCAAAGTTAAACCCATCGTTTTCTTGGTACTTCGATGTCCTCTCGGGGTGTTGTTCGATCTTACACTTTTCGGCACGTAACGACCAACGTAGACAACGATCGTCATGGTTCTTTACGTTGATCACAGCTTTCTTACTCGCGATTTCTGGAGGTAGTAGTATATATGAACCTCCACGCAGTGGTTGATATCGAGCAATGTTCAACCATAGAATGTTGACTTCATCTATAACCCAATTCGATCCTCGACTGATCCACTTCTCAATGTTGTTATAGATCATTGCATGTGCTTCTACTATTTCCCTACGTATTTCTTCGTTGTTGGTTAAAATTGCTTGTGAACTCCGAAAGGTAGCTATCTCGTATACTGAACCCTCAGGTTTGTCAAGTCGTAGTGTGATATTTAAAGCTAGCTGAAACTTAATACTATTAAAGTATTGGATCTCTTCCTTAATCTTTTCTGTAGTCTGCTTCGTCACACTTACGAGGAAAGCATCTGGATCTGATCCTAGTGGATTACCATCTGGAACGTTCATCTGCCATCCACGTAAATAGCCATTGATGGTCCTTGGTGCTTGGACGAATTCGAGTGTGTGTTCAGCCATAGTATAATACCTTAATAATAGCCTTTCTCTAATAGGGTGTTAAAATACGATAATGTGTACAACAAATGGTAGAATAGAGAGTTAGCAAGTCATTGTCTCAATCATCGCGTAATATACCTATATATGCTATGTGTCTAATTGTAACGTCTACGTTGAGGTTCTTCAATCACACACACTTGTCTAATCTGTGTGGTATTAATACGTACTAAGATAACAGCATATGTTAATATCGTGAAGTAAAGAATATACGTTAGTACCATGGATGGATATACTGTAAACTAATCATTCCTTTAATAGGTGTTAAAATACGATAAAATGTAATAGGACAGATATACTGTATAATATCGTTCCTCTAATAGGGTGTTGAAATATAATAAAAGGACAGATATACTGTATAATATCATTCCTCTAATAGGGTGTTAAAATATAATAAAAAGTAATAAAATACTATATGTAGTATACCAACTGGGGTGTCTTGGGACACTTTTTGAGAACTCTTCGTTGTTTTGTTGTTTTTTCCTCTAATGGACCCGAACGAAGTGAGGATAGTCCATTAGAGGAAAAAACAACAAAACAACGAAGAGTTCTCGAACAGTGTCCCAGGAACCCCAGTTGATATACTACTTACCATATTACCATTATACCATTATACCATATTACCATATTACCATTATACCATATTACCATTATACCATATTACCATTATACCATATTACCATTATACCATATTACCATTATACCATATTACCATTATACCATATTACCATTATACCATATTACCATTATACCATATTACCATTATACCATATTACCATTATACCATATTACCATATTACCATATTACCATTATACCATATTACCATATTACCATTATACCATATTACCATTATACCATAATACCATTATACCATTATACCATTATACCATTACCATGCCCATGCCATAACCCTAACCCTAACACTAACCATAACATTCACCTTATTCATATTTCCTGCCCACTCTCGAAGAAGTCTGGTAACAGTGGTACCAGAGCGAGGCCAGTTGTCCCAACGATCGCAACATTGGAGTCGATCAGAACTGTGTTCAGTAGTTTCTGTCGCTCTGTTGTGGTCTTTTGTGTCTTGGAAATAAACGTTATTTCATCGACGGGCAACTGGCCTCGCTTTGATGTCTTTAAGAATAAGGTCAATATCCATAACCATAACCAAACCATAACACCAATACTCATACCCTCACCCATGCCGATACCCTATCCGTATACATATCCGACTTTAATGATAAGATTAGCAATTTTAGTATGCGTTCGATTGACAGTATTCCGGAATAAGAATACACAGAATGATCATTAAGAATCGCCGCTTGTATCGGGATTTTTTAGACACTGGAATATTAAACGTATCCTGAATATCATATGTCAGCAAGGGTCTGTAGTTTACAGTGCAAAATGTACCTGAACCAGTGATTTCCAGAGACTATTCCATCTATTCCTATTCCGGAATACAGTCAATCGAACGCGCCCTAAAAGTCCCCAAATGCGAGGTGTATTTGGAAACGTACTATTTCTAGATACTCGTCATGGACTTGATTTCTATTGTGTTGACGAGTGAATTGTCTAAAATGTGTTTGAAAATCAAATTTCAGATTCTCCATACATCTGCTCTATAGAGCCGGGGTGGCGCAGTGGTTATTAAAGCGCTTCGCCTCTCACCTCTGTGGCCTAGGTTCAAATCCCGGACGCGGCGCCATATGTGAGTTGAGTTTGTTGGTATCTCGCCCTTGCTCCGAGGGTTTTTCTCCGAGTTTTCCCGTTTTCCTCCCTCCTCAAAAACCAACCTAAATTCCAATTCTAAATTCCAATCGCTGGAGTTCGTCGGAATACTTAAGCCTCTGGCTTGGGGGACCCGGTAACGGCTTCCTGTATCTTCGACGTCAAGTGAACCATTTATTTATATATACACATACGTTTACATTACCTAAAATACGACTTTTCTTAATAAAAATAGCTAAGGGGTGTATAGAAAAGGAGAAACAGCAACCAGTCACGTGCCAGCGCCTAACCTACAGACCAGATGTTATCTTTAATAGCTCTCAGCCATGTACTGCGTTCAAAGGGCGATTGATATCACAACAGTTGGTTTCTACCGAGTTCCAGTGTAGCGACTTGTGCTTCCGTAATCCGAGGTACAAAATAAAAAAATGTTGTATCAAGATTAGACGATTCTTAGATCGGATTTCGTATGAGTTACGGCAAGTACTTACAGCACGATTACCGTACGGCATGCCGCGTGACATTGAAATGGTTTCCCTATTGTATTTGTTTTTCTAATCCAGTAAGTTACAGTGCCCATACGAAATCTGCTCTATTTACGTTGCAGTAATATCAACCCCCAAATGATAAACTTGCTCAGAACGAAAGCCAAAACTATTATAACTACTCAGATTAGCAGAGTATGTTTTCCAGGTTTACTGGAGAAAATTTGAGACAATTTTGATGAAGGTGGCAAAGATTCGACTGGATGAAAACTACTGCTTTTAAGAGAGATCTAGAGCAACTTGAAATCGGTTCAATGTATACGTATACGAAATCAAGTTTCTAGAATTGATGCTGCATGTACAGTAAACCAATTGCAAGATTTACTTTCCTCGACAGGTGCACAACAATCAACATCGGTGCGGCGAGAAATGGTAGTCAGATGCACCTCTGCGAGCTTTTAGAAGCTGAAGATGGGGAGAACAGTCACTGCAGGGAAGGTGTCATTGGCAAGACGGTTGATAAAATGGCCTTCTGGAAGGTTTGTCTCTTGTTTTTGTTTGAAGCATTCGTAAGACCGTAAGAGCAAAGTTGTATTTTCTGTACGAGAAATGATTGGGCTTCCTGTGGTAACAAATACACATCCTTCTTAGACTGTAAGATTGCTGTAGTGATCTGGACTACATTGTACTGATTATTTAATGTTTCTCTCACACCAGGCGTACCTGGACCCAGGATGCCAAAAGCGTGACGTCACCTGATGACAAGAATAACTGACCAATCACAGTCCGCTATCCATTTTAAAAGATATAATCTTCTTTAAAATCGTTCTATTTATAGATGTTATGAAAAAAGTGGAGATATCCTTAAAATGGGATTGGATATAGTTCCGTGGATCTCTGTTGAATGCTTTATGTTAGATAGTATGCCAAGATTAATGATGGTTTGAAGTTACCAAGGGCGCGTTCGTTTGGAATATTCCAGAATAAGAATAGATCCCAAACGAACGCTTACACGTATTATTCCGGTTACTAGCAGGGACCCGCGGAACTGAGAGATGGACCATTATCTTTTTAGGGGGGGGGGGGGGGGGGGGGGGATAAACAAAAAAAATCGAACACAGGATTTGAAAAGGAAAACAAATTCCTGCACAATAAACTGAAGGAAAAAAATTGCGTGAATTTTTTCATGAAAACAAATTCGTGCAAGCAAACGGGGTGACTAAAAAAATTCAGTCATACAAAAAAATTATACGATCCAGAAATAATTGCCCAACCCTCCCCCACCCCCCAATATAACGGTCCATCCCTTACTTGAAATCAACAAATATGCATGATATAGTAGTATAGTCTAACCGGCTAACCGACTCCTGACACAATGCAATGGCGTGTGTACTAGAAGTGTTTAGCGTAAGTTATATTTTGATAAAAAAGACAATAATATCTTACGGATCTCAGTTAATTTCTCAAACCGATGAACACAATTATACCTACTGTCGAGTAAGTGCCAAAACTGACAGTCACAGGCAGCTCGAGTCATGGATTCGTGTGACGAATACAAATATGGGCGCCAAAAGCGGCATTGATCGAAGCAGAAAAACGGAATAAAAACAATAATCAAAAGCCCAGTTATTTGAATGTCTGGTTGTAGTGAATTTATGGTCTGAAGAGCCTACGATAGTTGGGCGAGGAAACAGTTGGTTTTTATATCTAAGAACACAGGAAACTACAGAGAACAGACATCACCCCCATCAGTGGACAAAATATATTGCTCTTAGACACACTATAGAGTTGTAAGATAAACAAATTAACAGCCTTTTCCACGGACAACATTTCTAACTGTGTTTGAATACCTGGTCTTACCTCGTTCGGTCGTTTGACTTCGGCCGCTGCGCCTGGCGATAGGACCGGGGCGATAGGTTTTCCCTAAAACATTCCCGGCGTCTCGGCGTAAACTCGATGGCTTGCTCGCCTAGGTTTTCCCTAAAACAGATTCCTGTAAACTCGATGGCTTGCTCGCCCAGGTTTTCCCTAAAACAGATTCCCGTAAACTCGATGGCTTGCTCGCCCAACTATAAAGTGTATAACTTGAGAAAACTCATTTCTTTTTAACATTATTTCCTCAAATTCAACCAAGACCAAGAGGCAAGTCGACAGAGAGCAACTTTTCGCATGATTCGTCGTCTTCGTTGGGATACCTGTGGGCATCACTTTTTGGCGCCATTTTCGGACGCGTGCGGTCGCGAGCGTCCTCACCTCCATATTAGGATCGATCGAGGGAGACTGGGAAAGAGCGTTACACCACACACACACACACTTAGCGTATTCTTATTCCAGAATAGATCCCATGCAACGAACGTTTACACGTATCATTCCGGCTATAGATCCTTTACATGTGACGTCATCAAAATTCTAAAATCTAAACTATGAGATATATGAAGCTGTTCTTTTAATATAATTTAGATATCGGTATTCTCAGTATTCTTCGAAAAATTTACGTCGATACGGTGATTTCTTTTTGAGTTACGGTACTTTGAATTTTGTGACAGCCCAGGTTAGCGTGTTTCCTAAATGTCAAGGAAATCCATATATTTCGGCCAATTTCAAATTTTAGACTTGATAAACCTTTAAAAGTGATATCTAAAGTGTTTCGAAGTGAATGCTAATCATATTGATGGGAAAAACAGCTTTATTTGTAGATACGTTTTTGGCCGCCATCTTGGTGTACCAAAGCTGTACACCAACATGGCCGCCGCATACTAATTACACTAAATTGTTCGAATATTATTTGGCCGACAGCTCGGTTACGAAGTACTCTATTGCTCCAAAATTTCGGTCATTTCTATATTTTTACCTGCTCTATACACAGCATTAAAAATATTTTACTAATATAAGTTTTTTCTTGATCCAATTTTTTTTGTGACGTCAATACAAACGATCAATTCCTATTCTAGAATAGATCCCAAACGTAAGCGCCCTAAGTAATTAAGATCTCAGTTTTATATTGCCAGCTAGAGCTAAATGTGGACTGGCTAGCCTCGTTTTCATGAATTTGTTTACTAATCTCTTTGTAGCGATAGAACAATAGACCAATTCGTAGTTCTTGAAAGGTAACCAAGCCTTAGCCTCGCAGGAGGATGGAGCCGTTGACCTTGCACTGATACTAACCCTCTTCCTGTGACTATGGATATATTTTGAGTGTCATGCTAACTAGATACAAGCCATGGAGGATGGATTTGACCCTGCACTGATACAAACCCTCTTCCTGTGACTATGGATATATTTTGAGTGTCACGCTAACTAGATACAAGCCATGGTGGATGGATTTGACCCTGCACTGATACAAACCCTCTTCCAGTGACTATGGATATATTTTGAGTGTCATGCTAACTAGATACAAGCCATGGAGGATGGAGTTGATCCTGCACTGATACAAACCCTCTTCCAGTGACTATGGATATATTTTGAGTGTCATGCTAACTAGATACAAGCCATGGAGGATGGAGTTGACCCTGCACTGATGCAAACCCTCTTCCAGTGACTATGGATATATTTTGAGTGTCATGCTAACTAGATACAAGCCATGGAGGATGGATTTGACCCTGCACTGATACAAACCCTCTTCCAGTGACTATGGATATATTGCTAACTACATACAAACTCCCTAACTAAGTTGTCTCAACTCCAGCCTCGATGTCACCCAAGGCTTCGTTACCTTACAAAATGGCGGTCAAGATATTGCAGATTCTCATGATTTCTTCAGTTTTAAAAGTTTAAAAAGCCACTAGTACTAACAAATGAATTATTTGCGCGCGAGGCCGAAAACTAGTGAATGGTTGTTATATTTGTAATTTAATTATTAAAATAGAAGTAATTAAAAGATGTATTAAAAAACCAAGGATAACATAACTGTATGTCCAATATATCAATAATGTATTATCCATCACATACCTGATATGCTTACCAATAACACGCGCTCTGATTGGTCGAAAGCCATGACCGCTGCAAGTGTAGATAACGCAAATGACGTACTCCCGGAATTTTGGGTAGAGTCGCACGGCTCTCAAAACCCTGATCCTATATGATTTTTCATATCCTTTTTAACAGAAATACATGGGCATGTGAGGTCTAGATCTCATACTTTACTGTCAAAATCATACCCTATTCCAGACTAAGAAGGCAACATTTACAACTCTATTTCGGAATGAAACAGCTCTAAAACCATATTATTTGGGGCGCCACATATCCACTAGCTTTTATATAGACGTAACCCCCTCCCCCCGCCCCATCCTCGGTGAAGCTTAAAACAGTAAAGCTATAGTGCCAAATCAGATTTTCTATACTTCGCTTTCACTATCTAAAACTGTTTATTCGATCGCCAGCAAACTTCATGTGAAGATCCGCACATGATCCACGCCTAAGATGATATAAGATGTCACGTTGTTGTTTCCATTTACTCCTCTTTAGCTTTGCCGATCGGATCTCATACACGGCCGGTCACAGTATCCCTGGCTGAAAGATTGAAGTCATTGAATCGCACATAATTCTTATTAGTGTTTGTGGGTTCTTAATATGACCTACAATAACTCTTATACACAGCACTTATTTCGATTTTAATTTGAAAGAACGATTTTCGCAATCAATGCACATAATAAGATTTTATCAAGGAGGATCTCGTGGGACACACAATTTACATTGATTTGACAGCGAGATCGCCGATATGAAGTTATATTTATTTTTGCAGCTTAAAGTACCAGTATACGACGAAATTCGACCATTGTTTTCTACTTTTTTATCTTCCAAAATGACACAGTGTTGAAATTATCCAAATAAGTGAAAAATATTTACCAAAGGACCAAATTAAAGTATGAATTTTGAAGAGAATCACGTCCGCCATTGCTAAAGTGTGTTCCAAATACTTCGCGATTTTCGACCAGCGGTTTGCTGTCGTGACGTCATTTTCTCAACGCGTTGCTCTCGTAAATGCATATTTCTATTCAAAACTTTGTTATTTCCTTTCCTTTTTGGAAAAAAATTACTATAAACATGTACTTTACTTATAAGTTCGTGCGAAAGTTTGTGTGAAACGTAACCCCGCATGTTGTTGTGTTGAGAAAATGACGTCACGTCCGCACATGTACATATTATTAAGAAGGTTGATGGGAATCTTACCCAGGCTGTAGTGATGAGAGGCGTTTCACCATCTCAGCTCCTCGTATGTACATATTATTAAGAAGGTTGATGGGAATCTATACCCAGGCTGTAGTGATGAGAGGCGTTTCACCATCTCAGCTCCTCGTATGTACATATTATTAAGAAGGTTGATGGGAATCTTACCCAGGCTGTAGTGATGAGAGGCGTTTCACCATCTCAGCTCCTCGTATGTAAATATTATTAAGAAGGTTGATGGGAATCTATACCCAGGCTGTAGTGATGAGAGGCGTTTCACCATCTCAGCTCCTCGTATGTACATATTATTAAGAAGGTTGATGGGAATCTATACCCAGGCTGTAGTGATGAGAGGCGTTTCACCATCTCAGCTCCTCGTATGTACATATTATTAAGAAGGTTGATGGGAATCTATACCCAGGCTGTAGTGATGAGAGGCGTTTCACCATCTCAGCTCCTCGTATGTACATATTATTAAGAAGGTTGATGGGAATCTATACCCAGGTTGTAGTGATGAGAGGCGTTTCACCATCTCAGCTCCTCGTATGTACATATTATTAAGAAGGTTGATGGGAATCTTACCCTGGAAATTAGCTCTGTCATAGCACTGTCACAGGACAGCGTTCGGGTAATGGCGGACATGTAATCTCAAGATTCGGATCCCAAAGATAAGACTTTCCTTCGTGATATCAAAACGCGGTTTTGGCAGGAAAAATATAGCAGCTTTACTTTAGAAATACGCAAAAATATCACTCACAAAATTCGATCGTAGAGGCACTTTAAACGGGCTGTGTCATGGTGAGAGGTCTTTATATTCGTAGTCCAGGCCGGACACATGCAGTTATTTTCAGCGAGTTTCGTATGAACTGACGAACCTCACGCACATGTGGGATGCCTAAAATCAAAGCAAATATGCAAAAATGGGATAAATCCCGGTTTCTGGGAAACCCCCACCCCTCCCCCACACTTCACCCTAACCTGTAATGGTTAATCATTAATAGAACGATGCATATCCAAGGGAGGGGTGGGTGGGTAGTTTCCCAGAAACCGGGATTGAGCCCAAAAATCAGGGGCACCCAACGAGAGTTTTCGCTAAAATGCGTTAATATGCCATTATATTACTTCTAAAGCACTTTTAACGCCAACTAAATGAATTTCAAACTGCGCTGTTAAAATTGTATCTGTTCGGGGAACTTAGACAGTCTCGAATATTTTAGGGGGCTTTCATTGTCATTCCGAAATTCTTAGGTTTGGCAGAGGCCTTGACGAAAACATAAGATCGGTTCTGACATTTTGAATTGTCGATCAGTGACAGAAAATTTTAGGTACCTTTTTTCTCAGAATCTTAGCTTTCATTGATTACACAGAAACTTCTAGGGGCTGTAAATTGGTTATCGAATCTGACAGGGGAAGAAACTGCATCCGAAAATCTCAGGTGTTTCGAAATACTCCGCATTCACTAACATGTGACCTGAAAATGTTTTGATGTTTTGCGATATTCGAGAAATCGAAAAGCGTATAGAAATTGACCGATTTTTACGAACATTTTAGGCGAGCATCAAGAGCATATTCATTTTTTTCTTTATTCCGCCGATGTTCCGAAAATTATAGCCCAAAATATCTGTACTCGCAAATTTAAGAAAATTTCGAAAATTTTAGCCTACGTTTTCCAATTACAGAAAAATATAGACAACCTTTTTCATCCGAACAGATATTTAGCCGAAAGAGGCCGATGGGTGCTCCTGAAAAATGACTAACAAAATGTGTACGGATGTAATCTTAAAGGAAAATATTGCGTATTATTTCAATCAAGCATTGAGGGAGGAGACTGTTTCTAGCCACATTGACTCCAGACATGCGCAACATAGCTCCCTTAATGTGATGGTACTTTCGCTATAGACGATTGATAATGGCCGCCTTCTAATTTTCATAATTTGGAAGATTAATTTGTAGAGGGAATCTAATGCTACCACATGAAAGATTACATTACAACTAGTAATCTTGTGTTCAGTTTTAGAGCAATGTGGAGAATTGCTGTTGAGATATAGGTATTCAAGCCAAAAAAAACATTAAAGCTGAAAGGCCTCAGTTGTTTTTCTCATACAAATCTCTCTAACTTCGTTGCCTTTTAAGATGCATCACCCAAATTTCACAAGATCACTAATGTCGACAATCTCTTGCGTGCAAACGATGATGTTTCCTGTACATGTTGATAAACTATTCAAACAGAAAAACGCATTTGTGAATACTGGGTACGTATATGACTCAAGATTAAATATCATGCTTCCAATTTCATGCCACAAATTGCAAATAATTATCCTTTTATATCGTGTTACTTATAATCTGAACTGCTTCCATTATTTAAAGCTTGACAACGTCAACACTCTAGAGATTAATCTACAACTAAAACTACCATCTCAAGTGCAAATGAATACTCCATTAGTGCTTGCCGTCATTTTGTTGACCATTTACCATTTGCGCAATTTCACTTCCACCTGCAGTGGTTTTCACTGAGCAATTGAAAGTATTCCGCCTTGAGTTCAGTTTTTCAGTGTCAAGTTCTTTACACTTACTTGACCCGGCGACTTAACTAACATATCACAAATTTATTAATTGTGGAATACAACGAGTGAAATAGCGAAGATAAAACGTTGATATGGGTAAGTAGTAGGAATTTGTTTTATGCAGGTTCTTTCGGCTGCATTGTAGTCCTAACGTTTTCAGTTATACTATTTGAATGTAACTTCAGAATGCCTTCTGTTAATTATATACGTATTGCTTCTCGGAGAACCGTAAACTAAGGATCCAGCTGTTTTTTGACGCAGCTTTTGGTATGATTCTCACGTACAGTACACTGACCAAAAAGTCTGTTCTACGTCCAGGAAAATGTGTTTCCACGACAATTCGTTTTAGCCTTTCTATTTCTCATATGTATTTCTCACAGCAACAGCGGAAACAGCTAAAATCTGTCCGGCAAACTGATGTCACTTTAAAGCTGTCCAGTGTTTCATAGGAACTTATAATTTTACCGTGTATGATGGGACTCCATCAAACAAGATTAGACTGCCCCGACGTCTTTTAGCGATTATGACATCTTTCTCTTAATCTCCCTTTTGAATCTTTGTCCTACGATGATGTGGATTAAAATGTTCTTGATCATATAACACGTTCTTGACAATTCTAACACTCGAGTCATGGCAGAGCTGACCACGGTTTCCTCTAGAGATGGAATTTTTCAATTTAATATAATATTCAAGTCGTATATTGTTATCCAACAGGAGATAGAGGATAATCACATAGCAGCGGCGCGGAGCGAACGAGTGTATTACGACAAATTCACCGCGAGAAGATAAAACAGTATCTCCAACCTGCCATGTAATAATATCCTGTTTATTAGCAGAATTCCATCATTTCAGAAGTTTGTTTTTACTCACCAAGCTATAAAATACCGGGTTTTTTTTATGCGCGACATGAACGTGTGACGTCACAGCCCAGTAATAATTACTCGGGTCAGCGGTGTACCGCTGGAACCGAGTCATAAAACCAATCAGTCCATGACTGCAGTCCCGGTGGGAACTTTTCCCAATAAATCTAGCGGAAAGAATAGCCTGCTAGTATCTTCTTGTAAACAGGCCCTTAGACATCCTTCTTTGCGTTGTTTCTCATTTCTAGCACCGTCGCTATGGAATAGTTTTCCTGTCACTGCTACTAAATCTGATACATTACCAAAATGTAATAGATTTTGAAGGAAATATTTTAAAACTAGACTCACTAATGCTAATGAGTTGAAGAGCAATAGGTTTTTCTGACTGTGATGTCTAACGATGTTTCTAGATCCATCCATGTTTTTAATTGTATAATTCTAAAGCTATAGTGTTTATATTTTATTCAATGTTTTTTCATATCTTCCCAATAATGTATATTCCTTTTTGAGCAGTTAAAGAATTATCTATTATGTCTTATAATGTAATTATATCATGTTTCTATCTTGGCATATAATAGTTAGGAGGACCAGATTGGAAATAAGTGTAAACTTTATCTGCATATCCTCATTAAATAAAGTGTTATTATTATTATTATTATTCAAGGCAAAGCTCTGCTCTGCTTTAAGACTCAATCTATGGGAAAATCCTTTCAACCTACGCAAAACACGCTGAAACTCACATACTGAACGCCGTGTTGTTTTAGATTGTTTTGAACTCAGTTTGTATTTAATCCACCCAGTTTATAGGAAACTGATACGAGAATTACCCGACAGGATGACAGTGTCGTGAAATATCGCGAAGAATGTGTATATTTGAATACGAAATATCGGTAAATATAGATCAGTTTGCCTCAATGTTGTCAGTTTTGTCTTCCCGCCGCTTACACATCCGGCACAAAACGGCAAATCTTTGCGAATTTGGAGAGTTTTGCGTTTGCTGTGAGACACTTTCATCCTTAGCTTTCGGTAATCCTCAAATATTCCTATAAAATTAAATGCCCAGATAATGTTTGTCCCATGTGAATATATGCAGATTATGCATATGTAGATGTCAGTCGCCTGTCAATCACCACAATTGAATCTGGCCAATCAGTGGTGATACCAGATTGGTATCAGTGGAAGGTTTTTTTCTATAGCTTCTCTACAGGCTCTCCCCTCTTCCCTTTCCCTCCTCAGTCCCCCTCTCAGTCTCTTCTCCCCCCCCCCAAAGAGAGCCTGCCTGTGCACATAAAACCATATTACTAACTTACTTACAAATTTTGAATTTCGTCATCATACCTCACTATCAGGAGCCCATTACCAGGAGCGTTCCTCTGTTATGGGTTGGGTCCCCAGCACAGAGGTAGATGAGGCTATTTTTAGATTCGAAATTCCCGCGAAAAGAGGTCGCCGCCATGTTGGTGCCCTTAAACAATAGATCCCTCGTTAGCTTCTTTTGTTGGGGCACCAATATTTGAATCTCTGGGGATTGAGTGAAAACCAGCAATTCGAATTCTCGCGTTGAAAGTGAGAAGAATGATAATGAATAATAACGAGAATTGACGTTAGCTATCTGATTGGCTAAGAATAGCCTACCTTTGTTCTTTTTCGCGCGAAACGCAATGCTAAAAATAGCCTCATCTACCTCTGTGCTGGGGTACAGACACAGTGGGGAAGATGGACGCTCCTGGTAATGGGCTCCTGTCACTATTAAGGAAAATAAAGAAATTTAGAAATCGAACAAAGCTAAGGAAGCTGAATAAAAGTACGTATACCTGGCGTGCATGCGCTGCACAGAGTTTTCGGCGGAAAAAAAACTGGAAGTTGTGACGGACGAGCGCGCCAAATCTTGGCAGGAAAAACATTGGATACAACCCGTGGGATACTTAACAATTAGTCCCGCAGCCCGAATGGGCTACGAGTCAATAGTCCATGAGGCGCAGCCGAACTCATATTTAACTCGTAGCCCATGAGGGCGAGATGTCTAATTGTTTTAGTATAAACTAACTAGTCGGACAGTAGAAAATAATAGAAAGAAACAAATTGAAGTTGAAAAAAATGGTATTATTTCGTGAAAATGCGTGCGGTTTTTCTCTTCCATGGGCTATCACAAATAGACCTATTATAGTAGGGCAGCCAATCAGAACGCAGGATTTGTAATAGTGCACTAGTTGGTTTATACTGATGCCGAATATCCAACGACTTTCCATCCTTCTGAGTGGCTGTACTTTTCATTGTATGAAATAAAACCCGGTATTGTTTGGCTTGTAGAATAATAAGCACTTATTTTATGGATTGGTAATTAATAATATTTCTTACAAAGCAGAATTTATAATTCGTGACCGATTAACTAAACATAAGCACTTTCGAATCGACGAAAGTCGGGTTTCCTAAGTTTTGTCGTTCTTTCATTTAAAGGGGAACTGAACCCTAAAAATCAACCCAACGTCTTTACAAAGATGTATTCTAAAAAAATAACTTCTGCTATTTTTTTTTTTTGTATTGCGCGTCTATGAGGAGAAAATTAGTCTCCAAGTTCGATTTTCCGCTGAAAAATCTATATTGTGTGGCGGCTCAATTCAGTGCAAATTTCCCCATAACGTACGTCACACATACCATGGAAGAATGATCACACCTCCAGCACAAAGAAAACACAATGGTCCGTAATTGGAAGCATTAGTCCTGCTATTCAATGTCGGGGACAGCATGGCAAAACTAATTTATTCCCCATATACTACGTCACAAATTACGAGACTTGAGCCGTCTGTACATACCGGAGGCTGTGAGGAAGGTTTTCGGATTTTCTCTTCATCGACTTGCAACACAGAAAAATTAAATAGCAGAACCTATTTATTTCGAATATATGTTTGTATAGACATTGGGTTGATTTTAGGGTTTAGTTCCCCTTTAACAGATTTAACATACTGTCCTCAATGTTCAAAGATAGCAAGGATTAGGTTAGGTCAGTTTCAAATTATCTTTCATTAAAGACATTATACCTCTGATCTAATCTCTTCTCGTATTCTTTCGTTTTAGGTAGAAAAGTTATTCGTCTGTGGCTCCTGTTTGTCATGGGAACATTTTGTGACGTTTATAAACGAGGAGTGTGTTCAGGTCAGTGCGTGAGGCGAGCGAAGCAACTTTAAGTAACAGTCCGCGCAAGAGGTAGGCACAATTCTATTGTTCAGATGCAATTTGCTTTCCCGCTTTAGTATTTTCTGTTTTTCATACTGACAACTCATCAACCCTTAAATCATGAATTTCTGAAATTATATCCACTAAAAATGCATTTTAAAGGTAGAGTTCTTTTGTGTGAAAACATTTTGTCCAATGAGAAGAGTGCAAAACAATAAACCAAGAAAACGTTCAATTTAAAAATGTTCCCCATATTGATCATGAAAGTTCGTCATATTGAAAGTTATGACAGTTTTCACTAGATGCAATTCAAATCTGTTTACAAAATGAGAAAAAATAATCTTCTTCTTCAATTTTAGATAGATTTTAATGTCTAAGCCAATGAGGTGGAAGATTGAAACAATACCACAATTAGCACCTTTTTACATTCCATGCATAACATATGCCTACCTCTTGCGCGGACCATTACTTAAAACCATGAGAAATTTTAACTTCCAATCGCTTGTTTTAGGGACCCTGCACTGAAAACAATGTTTCAACTCAAATGTTTGTTCTGGATAACTAAATCTAATGCTGTTTGTTTCCTGTAAATTGTACCGTTATGGACTGATTTTCCTGACCATAAAACTCATTTGAATTTCCCGGGAACCGCCACCCTCACAAGATTGCCGCTATTGTCAGAACACAAAAGCTCTTTTGTTGTGTAACAATAGAGGCAACTGTGTGACGTCATAAGTTCCAATATGGCGGCCCCCGAGAAATTCAAATGGCAACTGATTGGTCCATAACTGACAGAAATAGATATGTAGGTATCCGTACCAGGCATTTCAGAGCAAACATTGTTTTTCTGTGGAGGTTCCTTTATAAAAACACTCACTAGAAGGCGTTCCCTGATAGGCGTTCCAAGTGTTAAGCTCCGGTCAAACAGTTTCAACATCGGTCCAACATCGGTTCAACATCGGTTCAACATCGGTTCAACATCGGTTCAACATCGGTTCAACATCAGTTCAACGTCGGTACAACATCGGTTCACCATCGGTTCAACATCGGTTCAATGATCAGTTAATAATTCAACGTCGGTACAACATTAATTTTGTTGAAGCCGATCGATATCTTGAAACCGTTTAAATTGACCTGAAAACATAATTGAAAGGTGTTGAAAGATATTAAAAGCATGTTGGATGGAGTTTGACTTCGTTTAACCCCATTTCAGGCAGTTTCCAGATTGGTTTCTAGACTGTTGCACACGGGCACGGAACAACAGTCTTCACATATTTGGTCAACAGCCTAGGTATCACAGACATGCGCACTCCAGCCTAATACCAAAATTAATTTTACTGTGTTTTGCGTCAAAGGAAACAAAATCTGCAAATCTTCCTCCCAACCGCCGCTAAGTCCAGACGGCTCAATTCCTGTAATCTGTGACGTACGATACGGGGAATAAATTAGTTTTGTTATGATCATGTTGCCTCGGCTTTGAATAGATGGACTAACGATTCATTATTGCGCACTATTGTGCTTTCTTTGTGCTGAAGGTGTGGTTGTTTTTCCTTGGAATGCATAACGTATACGGAAAAAAAGCACTGAATTGAGCCGCCACACAAACTAGCTTTATCAGCGGATAATCGGTTATTTTTCGATCTCCTGTTTTTAGACGTACACCACAAAGAAATAAAATATATAGCAGAATTTATTTCTCTTGAATACTAGTTTGTATATTCGTCGGACAGGAGCCCCTAGTTCTCCTTTAAGCCCATTGTGGAAATAAAAATGCCGCGAAATAAGTGCCTTTCCCGGGTACTGACAGTAGATTTGCTATTCATAGAGTGCTCCAGGGTCGCTGTTGATCGATACAATCCCTGCCAAGAGACTGGTACCCAAGATGAGTTAACATGCATACGTCACAACAGCTGTTGCTACTACAGCTTGGCGAATGAACATGAGCGATGCCTGGAAGAGGTAAATCAGCAGCATATCTGGAATAACTTAAACTGTTCTTTTCCCAAGATCCCGCCAGAAGAAGACTTGATCAGAGGAAAGAAACTGCAAGGGAACCTAGTGGCTCGACGACAAGTGTTGACGGAACTCCAGTGCGCAGACTCGTGTTTACGTCATTCTAGTTGCATGGCTTATAATTATGGGTACCTACCGAGTGCAGTGTGGAAGAATTGTGAGCTGTTGAGTACTATAGATGGCTACAACAAAGTCACTGAGTTCAGTTACCGAGTGTTTGAACGATATTCGGCAGAAAAGGTTAGCGTTCTACTGTGCGCGAGTGTATTTCTTCTTAAAAGTTACGACTTTATCCAATACTTTGCATATGGACGGAAGCCCCGACCCCGGTTACTCCCCGTAATTTTGGGTAGGGGTGTGCCGCCGAGTCTCAAAACCCTGACCTTATTTCAGATCATAATATATGAATATATGATTTTTCAGACCTACATTTAACCCTGAAAATCTATCCCCTAGCCAAGGTTTCATGCGGCACTTAAAGCTGCCTTTAATCGCGTTATCTAATGCGATGATATATTTTGGTGTTTATTTTTAAGATCAATGTCAAAATAACAAGAGAAACTACTTCCATCTCAAAATGATATCGTATTCCAGACTAAAATGGCAAAATTACTAACTCTATTGCGTACAGACTAAAACAGCTCGAAAACCATACCCTTTGGGGCGGCACATTCATGTATAGCTTATACATAGAAGTACCTTCCCCCACCCCTCCACCCCCCCCCCCCCCCCCCCCCCATCCCCTCCCGGGGTCGGAACCTACTTATCCTCTGTTTACATGGAGAGGTTGAGTGCTAGGATTCAAGCGGACAGAACATTTCGAATCAACCTTGTAAGTTTTTAGTTTATTGTTTATAGTGTTAAGTTTGTATTCTTAGGCCCGATTCAGACGTCGAATTTTCATGCGCCGAACCTAATTAGGTCAAAAGAAGCCGCCTAATTATCTTTTGTTTCAATTGCGTTCGGCGCATGAAAAGTTCGACGTTTGAATCGGGTATTAGTTTATGGTATTTCTTATTTCTTATTCGTTAATCCGATCAACTCGAAATCTGAGGTAAATTCTCATGTATAAGACATCGGGTTTTGATGGGACCAAACACTCAATCTTCTCCATCAGTACACAGTGACTTACTGTATGATTTCACACCGGATTCCGTAAAATCATTCAGTTATTTTTCTAACCATTGATAATAATGTTTTTTCTCAGTTTTTTTTTCAAGGAATCAATTGTGGATGAAGTAAAGTCGCCTCGCTCTACCTTACCACCAGACTCCTGTTCTGCGCCGAGATCTTTACACTTTCAATATTATTGCTCCAATAGGCGTTTTGTAGGAAACAGTCACGTGCTGATATATCACTTCAACAACCAATGAATTGCGCTCGTGATCCAATGGGAGAGGCTTTACTGGAAACAGTCACGTGCTGATATATCACTTCAATAACCAATGAATTGAGTTCGTGATCCCATGGGAGTGGCTTTACTGGAAACAGTCACGTGCTGATATATCACTTCAATAACCAATGTATTGCACTCGTGATCCCATGGGAAAGGCTTTACTGGAAACAGTCACGTGCTGATATATCACTTCAATAACGAATGAATTGCGCTCGTGATCCCATGGGAGAGGCTTTACTGGAAACAGTCACGTGCTGATATATCACTTCAATAACCAATGAATTGCGCTCGTGATCCCATGGGAGAGGCTTTACTGGAAACAGTCACGTGCTGATATATCACTTCAATAACCAATGAATTGAGCTTTACTGAAACAGTCACGTGCTGATATATCACTTCAATAACCAATGAATTGAGCTCATGATCCCATGGGACAGGCTTTACTGGAAACAGTCACGTGCTGATATATCACTTCAATAACCAATGAATTGAGCTCGTGATCCCATGGGATTGGCTTTACTGAAACAGTCACGTGCTGATATATCACTTCAATAACCAATGAATTGAGCTCATGATCCCATGGGACAGGCTTTACTGGAAACAGTCACGTGCTGATATATCACTTCAATAACCAATGAATTGCGCTCGTGATCCCATGGGAGAGGCTTTACTACAAACAAATTAAACTTTAAAACCGCAGTCAATTTAGAAAGATCGATTGTAGGTGGAAAATATATTCATTACAGGTTGTACTATTAGCGAGTAATGTTTATACAGTTCCTGTTAATGGTATGTTCAGTTCATTAGCGTTCTAGTTATTATTGTTGCTTTAGTATGGGTATATTAAGCTGACACGGTTGCGCAAGGAGCCCATTCGCGTCCTTCGACAGCTATAAGCCTTGGATAAAAAAAATACTTTGGTTAAATTTAAATTAGTAATATGCTTATTCAGGTTTAATCCAAGGAAACTTATAAGTTTCATGTTGTGGTTTGTCACTGTTGTTGACTGAGCTAAATATTATATATTATATTAGTGATTAGATGAGCATTATTATTGACTTTCGATAACTATTTTGTCATTAGCAATACTCTGAATATTATACAAATTAATATTGTAGATTGATATCATATTAGAATTGAAAATGCAAATTGTATTACGTAAAGCAATTGTAAGAATATATTGTAAGACTGAATATGGCAGTTTGACTAAAGAGGCTTTCTTCGTGTCGAGAGGGCGTTACCCCTACGAGCGTCTTGTATTATGATGTGATAAATAATTGATATTCGGTTGAGAGAGGGCGCGAATTAGGATATAAATAGCATTTACAAACAGGTGTTGCTAATAACACTACCGATCTCGTACAAATGCCTTTAAATAAATATCACTAGACTCCTGTTCTGCACCGAGGACGTACAAGGCCCTGTTTATATGAAGAAAAGTTGCTCAAAAAAACCGGGTGACCCTCCCACCCAAGCCAACTTTACCGCGGAGCGTTTATATGGAAGAAAAGTTGTCCCGAGTGCCCAAGACAACGAGTCTGGGCTCAATCTCGTTAACGCGCGGGCTCTGGGAACGAGATTGGTCTGGGCTCGTAATATTGGCTTGCGCATGCTCTGTGTGTCCCGAGTTGGCCCGGGTAGGCGAGCCAGTGTTTATATGAGAAAACGTTGTCCTTCACTCCCCCCTCCCCCGGGTCACCGTACCTTGTAAACCGAGTGCCTCGGTGGGGAGGGTCACCAGCCCCCCCGAGCCATGGTTGCGATTTCTCATATAGCTAGACGGTTTACTTCGCGTAAAGAAATGTATGAAAAGTTGGCTCACCCAGGGAGGGTGACCAGGATCCCCGAGCCAACTTTTCTTCATATAAACAGGGCCTAACACCGTTTCAAGGTCACTGTCCCAATTTTAATTTCACGTGACGTTATCACCGCCATATTTGGCTGACGTAAACAAAAGATTCCTCGTTAGCTTCTCTTGTTGAGCCAGACGCTTGAAACGAGCCACAGTATTGGCTAACCCAACAATACAAAACACCCTAACCTTTAGAACGAGCAGTACGAAACAATAAACAACAAGAGGCCCTGAGTGGCCTTTAACTCGGGCCATCTAGGAATACTAATAAGGTGAATACATGTAGTTCATGGAATTCTAGCACATTGCATTGTTGTGTAAAATATACATGGTTTGTTCTAGGGAAGCCGGATAATAGACCTATAGTCAGCATGGTAGCTCTCCACAGGATTCAGTGCTTTGTTTTCCAATTATAGAAACTGCATGGTGCATGTACATTTCCCCTTGGGATACAGAAAAACAAAAAAACATAACTCAATTTTTTTTCTGGTGGTCTAAAATGGGACAACAAACAGGCAAGCTGACTAGGTCTATTGATTCACTACTCATGCTTGTGATCATTTATATATAATGGCATGGACCTTTCGCAGGAATTAATGCAATCACGTGGTTGTACTAGATGGCAAACAAATCTTAATTCATATAGCAATGTTTTGTATATCCTCATCCTTTGTCATTAATATGCCAACCAGAGATCCCATTGGTTCCTAACACAATCATGGTTGTACATTAGCATAACAATTGCAATGTTTATCAACACGAAACATTGCTATATTTAAAGGCACTTGTACGAGATTGGTAATTGTTATTAGTAAATGCTATTTCCCATCACAATCGAGTGCGTTTTTAATGATAGCTAGCCATCCAGCATTTCATTTGTTAACAAGTATTATACCAGCACATGATAGTTTTCTGCAAAAGGCCTATTACAACTGCTCCCAGTAATTATAATAAATCAACTTCACATATAACATTACTAGTGTCTTCACACTTAACTTGCTCAAAATTATTACAATACTAATTGAGATGATTTAACAGAAACAAATATTAAATAACAACAATGCAAACTGGTAAGTTTTATGCGTGTTTTACTTACACATTTCGGTGCAAATATTTGGGTTTACCTCGGTGTAAAAACCATTCCCTAGAGACCATGCCCTCGCGCGCTCGGTGAGTAGTCGTATTTATACAATTACAGTGTATTGAATATTATAGTATTCAATACAATTATAGTGTTTGAATACTATAATATTATAATTTATGCACCTTAACTCATCATTAGTGGATAAAAGTACGAAAAAAAACAACGATTGCCACCAAGCGAATTCACTCGTGGTTTAGCGGTTAGGGTTAGGGTAGGCCGGTTGTGTCACTCAGTCGTTCTATAAATCTTATCTTCCTGGGTTCGATTCCTACACTCAGCGCAGTGAAAACATTTTTCAAGTAGAGCCTCTCAATTCCTTGTAAAATTTATAAGTGCCGCTTCGGGAGCTCGGGAAATATTCTAAGTCCCAAATTATTCAAATTAACAAAGGGAGTTTGCAGTCTGTGAGGTTTTTACACTGAGGTATAGGTAGAGCCAAATATTTCACAACGTCAGGCCACGTGCGTTTAGAAGTGCCACCTATAATCCCTAATCCTTTCGTAAAATGTAGTGCTAGAAAAACTCAACATCTTGCCATTTCCATCGAAGAAACACTCGTGTGTGTCGTTCGTCGTGTAGAATAAATCTCTGCCGGCCGTCCGTCAGTTGAAATATCCTCATCCTGAGCCTGTTGGAAGGCTTTTCCCAGGAATGAAATTAAATATTTCCCACGAATGAAGTTAAATAAAACATTAAGCTGTTTACATTTGAGAGATGGGACTCCAAATTTGAGAGAAAGTTCCTCCACAACAGAATTTATCTGTCTCGGGTCTTCGAGTCGCCATCTTGTTTTAATTGTGTGTCCCGCGGTGTCCCGAGCGTTGTCGAATCTGATTGGTTGACCCTGTCACGTGTTGAGCCAACTCGCGACGACAAAAAATAGACATAGAGAAACACTTGCGATTTCTGACTCGTGTCGGCCAAAAGCCTGGCTACAGTATAATGGTCCGAATACAAGTATCGAGCGGTACTGTATTACTCATCTTGTAAGATCTGATCCAACATGGCATCTTTGTTATTTGAGCCTTGATTGATTAAAAGCCAAGAATAATCCATAGTTATAAGCTCGCAAAGATTGGCGAAGGACGTCGCCCACCCTTCTGCTGACCATTTAGCACTCTGTGCTCCTTGTCGTATTACTCGTCAGGGAGTCACTATTAATGCTAATTAGTCAGCGGAAGGGATAATGAACTATGATTATCGCTAATGAACTGAACCCTAAATCAACTCAACGACTTTACAAGGCCTGATCTATTCGAGAAAAATAAGTTCTGCTATTGTATTTCTCAGTGTTGCGTGTCTATGAAGACAAAATTAGTTTTAAAGTGCGTCGACGGCTTACTGAAAACCTCATTCTTCAGTCTTTGTATTCGCTTCGTGCCAGATCTGCCCGATGTAGCCAACGGTCTTGGAATGGCAATCAATTCATTTGTTTACGAGTCAAACAAAGGATTAGGACTTAAAAGTCAAACTATTGGCCAGAGCAAACGATAAAATTCCCTGCTTGCAGAACCTTCTATTCCTTCCTTTCTTTATTCGGACTGGGAGAGAAAAGAAGGCTCTGCCCTCGGTCGCAACATTCTTTGTTTCGCATGCGTTGCGTTACTAAGCGACACGAAAACACTTTTGCCATGTTTGGACGGGTTGACAAATGAGACTGGAAAGTGATCCTACGGTAATTAGTACGCAAACTAAAGATTGATGCCGGTGGATGCGCATTATCATAGCGGGCTCAAATTTAAATCAGCAAATATTTTACACAGACAGACATACAGCTTTTATTACACTCACAAATGATTCAGTACATGTATAGATCAGTGAAGAAGAAAAAAGAAACTAATCAATGAGTGTAGGCCACCTGCATGTAATAACCATAGAGCTAATCGAGACAGGTGGCCATTAAAGAGATAAATTACAATGATCCTACAATGATCGTCAGGAAAAATAGAGTTAAATACTACAACTAAAAAAAAGGAAAAAAAGGAAAGGAAAGATGACTCATTAAACACTAATAGATAATACATAATAAAACTACTCTACTTTTCATCTACTTTCTACAGTATTTAAGTATAAGTTAAATTAACTCAGTCACTCAGGAACTGAACGGAATCTTTCATCTCGTCTATTGAATCGCGAACCGGCTCCAGTTTCTCTTCAAATTTCTTGTCCAAAGTTGCTTCCAGATCTTCTTTGGTAATTGACAGAGCTTGAGCCATATCCCCAAAAAAGCAACACGACTGTAGAGACAGACACAACGTGTAAAATAATACGAAAGAAGTACGTGAAATGTACATGAAATGCTAGAACATCACAGCTAACTGTCCGCCGCCATCTTGACGTACACAAGTATGCGTACTGTATATTTTTATAATATATTCGTCCATGGTCGTGAATGGCGATTAGATCAAACATGATTGTTGCGACTGGGGGCAGAGCTTTCTTTCCCCTTCCAGTCCGATTACGGAAAGAGAGGAATAGCCGATAGGTTTCACATGACGTCACGGCGGCCACGTCGGTGTACCTTTAACAATAGATTCTTCGTTGGCTTCTTTTGTTAGGTACACCAACATGGCCGTCGTGCCCTTTGTCATTTGAATCTCTGGGGATTGACTGCAACCCATCTATAGAGGGTTCTGCAAGCAGTGAAACGAGGAAACACTGTTGTCGAAATATTTCCGAATTTCATGCAGTGTTTCCCAACTGAAAATGTTTTGGGAGTCGTTTGCCCGCTCGCAAAATTTTCCTTCGCCGAAGTCAGTAACGCAACATTTGTCTTGCTTCTCACTCGTTTACTCACCCCAGAAACATTAACATCTAGGACTACGGCATAAAACAATAGCCTAAATTACAAAATACAATCACTGCACATGAAAATGCACGCATTCACCGTTCTTTGCAAAACACAACGTGAACCCAAAATTGTACGTTTTAAAGAGAACACGAACGCAAGAAAGTAAATCAATCCGTTTTTCGTTCGGTGTGAACGGGAACTCTATACTCATCATATTTTTCGAAAATCTGGTTGTGAAAAACAATTCAAGGCGAACAATGGAAATAGTAGACACCAAATTTCGGGACTGGGAAAACACTTTTCTACGTCACTACCGACGTCATTGCCGTCGCCGTCCTGGTTCAGCTTTAGGCGACGACAGTGACGACGGGACACAGAAAAGTGTTTTCTCCCGAAATTTGTTTTTCCCTTTTTCCTTTATTCCCCTTATTCATCCAAATTTTCGAAAAATATGATAACCATAAAGTTCCCTTCACGCCGAACGAAAGATGAGTGATTTACTTTTGACGTCCGTGTTCTCTATGGAACGTATACGTAAACGTATGGTTTTGAAGACAACGGTTAAGATGTAGGCGATGGCATGCGTGCATTTTCACGTGCAGTTATTGTATTTGGTAAATAAGGCTATTGTTTTATGCCGTCGTTCTAGACTTTGCCGTCGTGGTTTCTTAAACTCCCTTTTAAGTCCCTTTGTCAGCACCCTCGTTTGCTTAGGCCTTAAGATGAGGTACAAGTGTTAAACAATAATTTATAGTGATACGGTGTTTGTCCAAATTCTTTTTTTCTGCGACTAAGTTTTATTAAAATTGCCGTCTGGTAAACACAATAAGTAGTAAACCAATGACGTCACTCGAAAGCAAACCAAGTTCTGAAAGTCGGTTTAAGCGTTGTTTCATGCATGACCTAGAGATTCAAACAAGTAAATGGCTATTTTTAAAGCTACTATTTTGTTCGAAATCAACGACCTGCATGAAATAAAAGGTCATGTACGTCAGACAACAAGCTAGGCAATTGTTTTACTGGTCCGGGAAAACTCCCAGGCCAAATTAACAATGAAGACAAATGAATTGTAAAAGTGACGATAATACGTAACTCATTTTCATAAAGAATTTTGCTGCGTGTACAGTTTGAGCACCGGAAGATGGCTCAATAATGACTCAATAAAATTAAAATAATGAATTCATTGTAATTGTTAGCTTTCATGCAGATTAAACAAATGCCTATTCCGCCATTTACCCATCTTCGTTACAAGCCATCTGATTCTGTATTAATATAAACTGAAAGTGAAACTGACGAAATCACGATGCATAAAACTCGTCATTGCTATACAGTTCGGACTCACGGGGACGTAGCTTATTCGATTCAATCATATATCAGCAAGCGCTCTTCAAACATTTCAGACTTTATCTAAAAATTAAAGGCCATGGCGCACCGAGAGAGTTTGTGGATCATAAGTTCTTGTCTTGGTAGATTTGGAAACAAATATCTTCTAAATCGGGCTTCGAACAACCGGGCCCAGAGCGGCAATTCGTTATCGGCCAATAAGAATTCAAGAATTGTGAATACATAATTAGTCTTTGTTTTCCGAGATATTTCGCAGTCTATCGTCCGGTAAGCTACTTTATCATTCAAATTATTTTTTCGTCCACGCCTGGCATAAGTTACCTCAAAAGCGAGCCAAAAATATATAAACCAGCACATCTTGTTTAATTCGCTGTCAAATTTAACGAAATTTTCGTATGTTAATATTAAAATGAAATAACGTCTTTAGGATCAAACACGTTTGTATATTGACGTTGGTGTGACGTCATAACGAACGACTCCTTTTAAGGTCAAATTCTGCGTTACCTATACGTTTGAAATAAAGCATGTTATCACAACAACATAAATATGTGTTTTTGATTGCCGCAATTTTAAAGTCTCTACGATAAATATTTGCTGAGTTATTAAGAACTGAAGTTTCCTGTGACGTCACATTTTCTGACGTCATGGGTCTGACATCAGTCATGCTTTCTAAATTGAATAAACATAAAAAGACCATATTACGGCTATTCAGTGTACAGTAAGTACAGTTCCTCTTTAAAACCCGAAAAATACTTGAATAGTTATTTTTAAAAGACGTTTTCAAAAATATATGACGTCATAATGACGTTTCCTCTTTTTCACTGGGAATTTTAAAGTTTTTCCTCTCAAAAATTGAAAATTCTAAAAACATACGGTTGTGGGTACCGATTTACTCTTTTGATTGCTAGATTGTCGTAAACAAATATTTTAAACTCTAAAAGATGAATGAAGAAGTTATTTCGTAAATGGTTCTGTATTGAATATTTCCCGCCAAATTTTGGCGGGGAAATTGCCAAAATTCAAAATTTAATAACTTTTCTCCCTCTTAACCAATCGAACTTGGATTTTCGGTTTCTTTGTTGTGATAGATTTTAGGGTCATTTGTGCCAAGCGTGGTCGTTTTGATTGGCCGAGAGAACTGCAAATAACTGCCTACAAATAATGGTATGCTCATGCGCATTATGGTGCAAAGCCGTTTTGCTGCAAATAATGGTCTGCTCATGCGCAGTAACATTGCATTTGTCAACATGGCTCGCTTTCCTGAGCTGTCGGAAAATAACTTGGCATGTTTGATCAGAATGTAAAAACAGCGACTATTAAAAGTTGCAAAAAATAATCCCAGTGGCCGAGAATGATAAAACAATTATTGGACTCGGTTATCACATGCAGTAATTCCCACAATTCCCCCTCAAAATTTTGTATTTTAACAGGAGAGTCTGATATACTCGCCTACGTTCTCCTCTGCTCTTGAATTTGAATTTCAAATTTCGAGGTTCGCCATGCGTGAAAAGAGGAGGGGCTTACCCTCTTATACCGGAAGCCGGTGCTGTTTAATACTTGCTTGTGTTCTTTAGCGGATCTATACGTACTGTTTAATAAACGAGCAGTAGCGTTATATCAGGTTTATATCACTGTTATACTGATAGCTTGCAAATCAGCAGCTTTAGTCTACATACGGCTTGAAAATAAGCAGCTATAGTCTATATAGCTTGAAAATCAGCAGCTATAGTCTATATAGCTTGAAAATCAGCAGCTATAGTCTATATAGCTTGAAAATCAGCAGCTATAGTCTATATATAGCTTGAAAATCAGCAGCTATAGTCTATATAGCTTGAAAATCTATCAGTATAGCTTGAAAATCAGCAGCTATAATCTATATAGCTTGAAAATCAGCAGCTATAATCTATACAAAATGATAGCTTGAAAATCAGCAGGTATAATCTATATAGCTTGAAAATCAGCCGCACCTAGGTAAAGAGGTGAGGAGGCGTTTGACGTTCAGGCCGTACTAGCTATAGTAGCCTCATCCCCAGTCTTCTTCTCAGATTTTTTTTTTTTTCAAAATAGCGGCCGTTTACTACTTCCGATATGTATTTTTTGAGTCGGTTTATATGTTTTTGACCTACGTGAAGTACCTACGGCAGAAAATGTTGACTTAGGTTTCACACGTATATTTCATAGACAGTCTTAAAATCTACCATAGAAAACGAAATTCAATTTTGATGGTTATCACACTCAATACTTAGTTACGTGTTCAACATACTTAGTTACGTGATCAACAGCTTTCCAGGAATCTAGTCATGATAGGTGGAAAGAAAGAACACCGGAAAAAGTATTATGTGAAACAGGAAGGGAGTAGCTGTGTCTAGTGAACCCTGGACTATATTAAATGTCACGGAAAAGCGGGAAAGTGTGATATGCTCAAACACTGGAGTGCTCCGGTATTTGATTCTGAAGAGTCAATACAACTAGTTATTCATTCCATGGGTCTTGGTCATTTTGAAGATATGATATGATATAAATCTATTTTTTACATCTTATGAGTACCACTTATAGTTCAGTATTTGATTCAGCCGGCTGACGGGAAATTGCCAGAACACTGAAATATTACGGACCAATATTACACAGCCTAACTAAACTGAATCGTTAGCTATGGAAAAATACTTCAGTACATGAACAAACTGCCGTCTGATCAGCCAGTAGTAACGCGTCACTTCTGAGAAGGCGAGCGAATGGTCACTGAATACGCCGAGCCGAGCAGGCGAGTATCGTGTTCTTACGGAGAACACAAACAATAGTTTTGCGAGCATCGATCTGCATGAACAAAGGCTAAAACTACGAGCACTGGAATTTTTTAGACCATTCGCTAGCCAATGCACAGATATGGCCGCTCAATCGCCTCCTGGATTGCCACTGGTTTAACAGCGGGCCTTCCATTTTGTGGTGTCGAACTGCAGACCCAGTCCAAACCGGCAGTCTTTTCCAATAATAAGCCACTTAGGTTTGCAAGATGAATATTAGTAGAGTACATTTAAATATAGCAGGTATAAGTATACTGATTCAACGCGATCACATTATATATATTTAATTTGCTGTAATAGCTAGTGATTAATAAAAGGAGGTTACATGACACAAGTGCAGGATGCAACCAGATGACTTCCTGAACTATCAAATTATTTATTTTGCTTCCAGGCACAAATTTAAAGTCGTACGATCGTCGCGGCAAAACGGAATTATTTTGAATGCTTGCCTTAATTTAAATAACGATAATTTAATAATAACAATTCATAGCCTTGTGTTATAACATTATTTTCTTCAACGAAATATTTGGTATGACCGATTTACGACAATTTTGGCCGAGGCACTCGCGATCTTTTAAAATACAGTCTCTGTGTGCGGCAGTATCCGAAGAGTACAACTGACTTATTCACTTGTACAGAAAGTTCGTCCCAAACGTTATAGCTCTAGCTTCAGTCTTGCTATAATTATTAAATATAACATAGAGGACGTCACATGTGAACGAACTTCGGCTCGATGAGGGAGTATTCGACTTCCGGTCCTTTTTGAATTCACGTCCGCTTACTAAAAATACTGTCGCGATTTTTTTTCCAAAAGATAAAAGGACTGCGTTGACTTTATTATCACTCATTTCAATTGTTATCGCATGAGCTCAATTATCAATCCCTCTAACAGTTCAAATTAATCCCCAAGAGTCTAACATTTAATTGGTAACAAAATTGGCACAGCTAGAAATAACTTCTGATCAAGCGTTGGAAATTATGCAAGGAAAAGCCCGTCCCAGGCTACGTCACGGGGAAACCCCAAATATGGGTTTATATAGAGAAGAAAGCCGCAATTCATTTAATCTGATTCAGTCAAATATATCCCTTCTGTTCGAGCATCCTTGGAGAACCGTTCTCAATTATATAGTATACTAAGTCATGGTAAGCCGTGGGTGTATATGCATCGCTACTTTAGTGGGTAAGTGTAATAGTCACTGTTGATTCAGTTTTTTAATCTGTTCCATCGTGTAGAAAATTTATTGAGATGCCTTCAAGTCAATTAATTACTAGCTGAAGCTCCTAAAGTAGCGTTTTGCAACAGGTGAGGGCTAAAAAGAAGGCAGCGGTTTAAAAAAATATTCCCTAGCTTAGTCTTCTAAAGTTGTTTTACTTCGTAAAATATATATAACTGGAGTTAACGCGTTTTTTGCAAACTTGTGTGAGTTTTGAGCTGTTCTTTGTGCTCTTTTCAGCTGATTCATCAAGTCTTAAATATCCCTTGTTTTCCCGGCAATGAATAACCCTTAGCCACATGTTCAATCAGGAGCTCCTGGTTCAATCTAAACCTTCAGTAGTCTTTTGTAAAAAAATGATGAATCAAATCTTTTAAGATCTGGCTGATGCTCTACATGAAAAACCCTCGCAATGTACAACTGCTGGCAAGAACCAGCCAGGAAAGACAATGCGATTTCATTCTATCTGAAATTGGATGAATTGAATGCCCAATTGAATGTTTGCCATTAAAGACAATCTATAAACGCTGGTAGTTTTCAAGCCATTTCAAGTTTTATTTCCATAATTTCACATCACCAAATGTTAGAAATCAATTGCGAATCCAAGAACTGCTAAGCTTTTAATCATGTATTGGAATCATGCAATCACACTGAATGCCTGTTAAATCTGAACCGTGGAAAACACAAACGCTCTAGAAGCCGGATCCTCAATTTCTTAGTTTATATAAAACAAAAACAGATTTAGTCCTTTTTGATGTTGATCAGTGGAGCAACAAAAACAACGAGTCCTTGTTTTAAGGACTATTTCAGTCTCTTTAATTAACATAATTGTCATTGTAATTACTTCACTTGTTTGTGCCATTTTGGACTGGTATACGTTGTCCATAGCTTTAGTCTTCAGTTCATGAATCACGAGCTATTTTTTTAAATGCACTCGTTGATTCATAATAGATTCATAAGCTTAACTCGCGAAATGCTTACATACTGTGGGTGACAGTGACAAACATCTGCCTGCAATAGAATGTCTCCAGTTATTCATAACATAATAAACAACATCGTTAAGGACTGTTTTCACTTTCGAACTGACAGGCTTGTAACAGGACTGTTACAGAACGGTTGCAGCGGATATCATAAATATTAATGTTGTGTTGACTTTTCTTAATTGAGTATCTTTCCTTTGGTCCGGACTTTCAAAAGGTTAAACAGTCAATTATCATTTTCTTTCTGTCTCAGTACACTCGGTATTGTGGTATATCAGTTTAGGGATACAATTTATACATCTTCCGGGTATTTTATGTAAAGCTAGCAGCGATGAGGCCTGGGGAAGTTTAATTTTAGCCCAAGATAGCTGTCTTAGAACGGCGTTATTTTCAAAACGTTCTAAAAATAATCAATTATTATTAAATCGTATATTAAAAAAACTATCACTTTGACATACGGGAAACTGATTTCAACTAAATTATAACTGTTTTTCAGTTTCTCAGTAAGCTTCGGATTTTTTTTTTATATTGCTAAATAATCAATTCAATCTCAATGCCGTCCGTTTGTCTGGCTGTAAATAATTTAAAATAGTCGTTTAATGAACCCGAAAAGGAAGAAAGCCCCTAATTACTTAACTGGGATTTATAAAATAAAAATAGAACACTAGGAAAAAGTCTTAAAGACAGCATAATTTAATTTAAAAACTGTAGCCTCAAGTAGCTGGAATTTAAATGGCAAGACATTACAAACTTCGAAATTAAGGACTGCATGCATGTCATCTTTCAAGTGGGGGGCTACCTCGAGATTTGTCTACTTTCTCTATTCTGCCTTGGAGTGAAAAACAAAATAATGATGACTAGTGGAAGAGCACATTGAAGTAAGTATGAAGTTGTACTAGGAGAGTTTGTACAAACGTTTGTATGGCGAGGGTAACAAGTCAGTTCACGCGGTATGCAAAGCAATTGCTTCGCCATACAAACGTCTGTAAAATTGACGGACTTTGCATCAGCTTTGCATGGCAATATTTAAGCTCCAACACAAGGTACATCCACCAAAGTCGGCATTTTTAGCCCCCCACTTGAAATTTCGCTCTGCCGTCCCTGCTACAATGTGCTCACTAGTCCTATTTGTTTTTCAGTCCAAAGCATAATAAAAAATAAAAGAGAACAAATCATGTCAGAGGTGGTCGGCTATTAAAAATACCAGGTCTCGAGCGCTGCTGTGAACAATCGGCACTGATAAATCCGGCTCTTTCGACGTCTAAGAAAACGTTTTTCTAACGATAGCCGGGTCACAGTCAGCGGTGTTTGCTAGAAAGACCCGAGAGCTTTATTTAACAATTTCAAGTTATATCGATTAATTTTTACATATGCATTATTGCTGAAAGTTTATGAGAATGGCGTACCAATTTCTTTCCTCAATTCAGTAATCCAGGATTTTAGATGATTTTGTTCTGGTATTGGTGGGTTGCAACCCAATCCCCAGAGATTCAAATAACAAAGACGTGGCCGCCATGTTGGATGAACTAACAAGAGAAGCTAACGAGGAATCTTTTGTTATTGTCATCCAACATGGCGGCCATGACGTCACATGCAACCCAGCAATAATGAATATTCTTTACCCTTGTTCCTGTTGACTTCCTGTAATCCCCAGTAAGAACCACCCATATGCTATTTTGGTCCTGTTACACCAAACAGGAACTTCCTTCGGCTGATAAATACGTATGACGTATCGAAAGGTCACTGAAAGGGTTGAGTAATTTTTAGTACATGACAAACCGTTGTTATGCTAAATTGAAGCCTCTCACCGCTTCATTAATCATCCGTATAATTTAAGTTCGAAGACGTTACATACACTTTACTGCTATCTGCGATACGCAACACCTACCTAGTACCTATAGCTTCAATACGACAGATTTAGCAAATATGCGCAGTTCTGTTACTTCTCACCGAGACTCGATCAGTGTCACAGACTGGTGCAATTCGCAAGATTCACTTAACAAAGAACCTTTATTTGCTTCATTGCTCGCAGTACGAGTGGCGCACATATCGACTAAATCTGATAATTTCTGCGCACATTGCACACTATAAAAGTAAAGTAAAGCAACTTTATTTAACGTCGGTAACTCGTGACCGTCTGGTGAGACTGATGATTTTACGTCCTTATCCGAGGACGTTCAAGAACGAGATTGTTTCACAAAGGCAGCAATTTTAAGACCCCGAGTGTTGGTCCGGCCGGGGTTTGAACTCGCGACCTCCCGCACACGTCGATATGGAAAACATGCAGCCTTTAGCCTGCGTACAGACTCAAGAATATAAATATGGTCACTTTGATTTCAATCTAAGCCGCTTTTTTCCCGTTCTATTTTTCATTTCTTTCTATTTTTCACTTCTTGGCATTCGTGGTGACTCGTGTGTACGTTTAGACAGTATCGTTGAAAGCAACTACAGCGAAGCAAGTTACGGCGTGCGCGCTGTACGTGACATTGAAATGGTCTCCCTACTGCTGTCTTTCTGATCCAATCAAATTACAGAGTTACAGTACGGCACGGTAAGATACGGTTACACGGTAGCGGTACGAAATTCGTACGTTTAGGCGTTGTGTGTACACGACGTTAGAAGTTAGGAGGTCTAGCTCTGTACCTGTGTCGGTGTCGAACTGTAAACCCAACTATTTCGGACTTCATTCGTACCGGTTAAAATTCGTCCGGTATCGTGTAACCGTAGCCTAAAGTCCTACTAGTCCGTTCGCCGTCCACATCTGCCAGCCCTCCCTTGGTTAAGGAAGCGCCGGTAAACATATACTTAAAATTGTGTTATCTTGGAGGAATTTAAGTGCCAAGCTGTCCAATACTACAAGTATACTTTCAACAAAGAAACACGCATACATCTTGACACAAATTAGTCTTAATTACCTGTATGCCTCTCTTTTCTTTCATACCAACCAGCTCTAGCATCTATTGTGGGAGTCAATAGTGGATGTACCGTACAACACTTTATACAAGAAGCTAGAGAGTGCGTGCATGGCTTTGTAGACGAATACAAGAAAACCCCAAGTGTAGAATGCAGGTTAGTTACAGATCGGTTTGGTCATTCCTCGTCAGTACAATACTTTAATTACTGGTTATCTTATGGTTTTCTATGGAATATGGGCGAATATTGTACGATAAATTTATACTGATTTTTTTGCCTTAGTGGACATATAACGAACATTTAGGCGAGTTGTATAACAAAACAATATAAATTTCGAGAAAGCATTTCGCCCGAATTCCATAAGAAAACCATCGGAAATAACCATATTATCCTTTAAATAATTAAGAAATGGGTTAATCTATTTTGCCGAGTTCGGAAAGAGAGGGCAGATTGGAAGCCATTAAAACTTTATTTTCTTTCAATGTTGTTTGAAGCCAAATGGTCGTGAGTGGCGGCGGCGTCTCGAGACTAATTATGTATTCAAATTTATAGATTCTGATTGGCTGAAAAAAAGAGCGCACCGAAATTTCCTGAATTTTGATTGGCTTCATCTAGCCGCTCTGTTTTGTATAGAAACAGAGCTCTGATTGGCTGAAATATATTTACAGATAATAATAGATATCAAGTCTGCTCATTTTCCCCTTTTCCCAATCTTCATTCTCTTTGCTGTTCCTCCTTTTCTTTCTTCATTTTCTTCTTTCCAGTCACCATTCCTTTCAGTTTCCCCTTATTTTCTTCTCACCTTAGTTATCAAGCAACCCTTTGTTTTGAACAACAAATGAGGACTTGTTGAGAGCTGAAGAATGAAATATAGTCACCCATATCGACCTTTAAATTTATTTCCAGTTTAAGGTACAATATTCTGAAAAACTGTACCCATGGAAAGATGACCAACTGCCTTAGAGGTCACGTGGATAACAGAACCTCCCTTTACATCCGGCAGTATGCTCGTATATACACTGCACATGAAACATTCTTCTGTGACAATGGAATGTTGAATGCTATGGAAAACTACACCCCCGCCGCTCTGCCGACCTGCAGTAAGAAATTCTTCAAAAGAATCTCCAAGTGCAAGGGCATCTTCTTAAAAAGATATCGAAAGAACAGAGGTAGTGCTACGCTGTGTCGGTAAGTTGGAGCTGACAGCTCTACTTCATCAATGCTAAAATAGGACAGGGGCGTAGCCAGGGGGAGGTTCCAGGGGTTATGGAACTCCCCCTTCATGATTTTCAAAGGGTAAACAGTTCTGTAAGATGATTGATTGCCAGACTCGGAATATCCTCCCCCCCCCCCCCCCCCTCCCCCTCCCCTTGCGGAACTCCTGGCCACACTCCTGTAGGATAGTCAAAGAATAATGGTTACCGCAACTGGGAGTGAATGATTTCGTAATGCGGCCTACCTGAATAAAATGTATAGGCAACACGTATAAGTACTTATTCATGCCAAATTAATTTGCGTAAGAACTAAAGCAAACGACAATAGGCTGCGGCATGAGCATGTGCACACGCACGATCAGTTGCTAGAATGTGCCTTAATTGCTGTCTGAGATGTCCATAGTCAAAGTTGCAAGTAGAAAGTATAGAAAACTATATGCTGTCGACCATAATTTAACTGTGAAAACTTCAAGAAAACACCATCCATCCAATAAGACAAAAAATCTTGGAATCACAAATTTGATGACTTTATTACATATGCGATTTTCTCTGAAATTAAACCATAGTTCGATCAAAACTAAATTGAAAAGTTATCGGATGAAAATATATTACTTTGTTCGGTGATTTTCTATTGAATTTACGAGTATCAAATATCTTTCTTATACACCTTATATATTTTCTCGATTTTTGTCTTAATTATAAACTAAAGGAACTGATTGGAAAAACGTAGAGGATTAGGAATAATAGGAATTACAATATGGTAGTAAATCTGACATCCTTTATTCTTATGGCAGGCGATATTACAAAGCAAGATCTTGTATTATTCGGGCATTGAGCAAGCACTGCAAGGCGTCACCAACAACGAGTTCCTTTATTGCGGCATACAAGAACCCGTATAACCCATACTGCTACGACAGACGGGATCCTATCACCAAAAATGGTACAAATAAATCTAAAACATTGAAGTGAAGACATATTCCTACAGTCCTATGATAAGGGGAACATGGGCCTTTTGCACATCTAGTACCATATCTGATCCAATCGTATTGGAGCATAACTATAGCCATGTACTAAACAAAGCAAAGGTATGGACTCCCCCTTGTATTTATATTATTTTGCATACAGACAGATAATTTTATATATTACAATTCATGGCACTATATTCTAAGCATACACGATAAGAAGAAGAAATAACAAGCAAATAAACACCATTAATGTTTTAGGAAAATGAATCAGCAGCTCAAGATGGTGTTGTCTCTTTCCTAAAGTAATGTTTTTAAAGTTTAGAAACATTAGGATGTAAAAAAGAGCAAAAAAATAACAGACTAAGAAATTTAAGTTCTTGAGAGAAGCTTTCAGTTCATCAGCTCATGTAGGTTGGTCACGCGACAGCCGCGCATGTACGCTTGACGTGTTAACTAGGTTATTGTTGTTATCATCCTTCAAATATTTTCTTTGACGCGCGCTTATACGCTCACAGGGGGTGTATTCGCTGATAGTTCCCTCTCGCGGAGAGAAAACATCGGGTCACGTGACGCATTCAACCAATCACGCGCGAGAGAAAATATTTGATGGGTTATAACGATCTTTAGTATAAACCAACTAGTGGACTATTACAAATCCTGCATTCTGATTGGCTACCCTAGTATAGGTCTATTTGTGATAGCCCATGGTAGAGAAAAACCGCACGCATTTTCACGAAATAATAAAAAAAATTCAACTTCAATTTGTTTCTTTCTATTATTTTCTACTGTCCGACTAGTTAGTTTATACTAAAACAATTAGACCTCTCGCCATCATGGGCTACGAGTTAAATAGCCCATTCGGCTGCGCCTCATGGGCTATTGACTCGTAGCCCATTCGGGCTGCGGGTCTAATTGTTAAATAGTCGACAGTGTGCGCGCTGCAGACAAAAAATCACTTAGAAAAATGCTTTTTTTGCGATTTTTTTTCACAGTTTTCTCAACCGCTTAGGATAGACCGGTGGCAAGGTTATGCTAAAACAATCAGACTTCTCGCTCTTGGTTTCTATCGACTTTGATGTAGAATCGGGGCTGCGTCCCTCGCCAACTATCTGACGATAGAAACCTAGCTCGAGCTCGCAGTCTAATTGTTAAATAACAGTATTTGTGTTTTGGTTTCAGTTCAGACCAAGGAGTTTGGTGGGTGCACACAGCAGGGTTTTGTGACCCAATCACGTGGATGCATTACAAACTTCGTTCACGCTTTACAAAGAAGCAAGGGACAAAACTGCAGGTACTAGTCACGCATGCGTAAGGTGTCTCCTGGAGAACTATTACCAGTGTACTAGGCTTTTGCAGAATACAATCACGTGGTTGTACTGGGTGGCAAAAAATCTGACTTCACTTATTATAAGTAATAGCATGGCATGAGGGAAATTAGTGATTAATTTTTTCCGAGAGCCGAGGGAGGTTTTGTGGAAGCGGCGGAGGGACTTTTACAGGTCCTCCCAGCTCCCCAGCTCGAGGGGAATTTAATCACTAATTTCCCGAAAGAACAACACGAGGGAAAATTAGAAAAAGTATGCATGCTGATGAGGGAATTTAGAAATTAAATGTCCCTGAACAAACAGAGAAAGCCGAGGTGATCATGATATTATGTAAATTAAGGCACTTGTACCACATCAGTAGTGTTATTATAGCAAAACCTGTTTGTATATGTTTTGTCCTACTTCAAGCGATGAGTAATACTGTACCACATCCAGACCTGTATTCTGATTGGACCATTATACTGTAGCTCTATTGTGAGTAATACAGCACCACATCCAGACCTGTATTCTGGTTGGACCATTATACTGTAGCTCTATTGTTTTTATACCGCTCGTTCTTTGGGTTAGGGTGTTTTGTATTGTTGGGTTGTCTGGCTACAATCGATTGTCGATCTTTCTAAAACTGCGTTTTTGAAGATTGTTTGCCATCCAGTAAAGCCTTTCCCACGGGATTACGAGCGCAATTCATTCGGCGTTATTGAAGTGATATATCAGCAAGTGACTATTTACTGCAAAACGCCTATTCACAACATATTTGTAATGATACTAAATCAACTGAAGGAAAAAATACTAAATTCTCTGACGATTTGAGACGGGAAATTAACGCATCATAATGATCATAGTGTCTCTATCAATTCCTAGCCCGTCATCTCCCCCCCGGGAAAGATGGGGCATTTGACTGGGGTGGGGCATTTGTTTTGCGTCAGCCCGGGCCCGGGGCATTTGTCAAAAAAATAACCCCACCCCTCCACTGTTTGTTTTTGTTTTGCTCAACTGATCAACACGTGCTTTCTTCATCGAACAACATGGCGGCGGAAAAGTCATCCGTGAATATGGCGTTAGGAATTTCCCAGTTTCGGGGTGAAGTGTGCGGTTTGTTGGGAACTGGCTAGTGAATGTGGCATTGGGGGCACTTACGGAAGTGTTTCAGGTGAGGAGTGCATTACTTTAATAAAGAAAAGCGGTTCGCTATACTTGCCTCGGGGTGGGGCATTTGACAGCTCAGCTGGCCCCACCATGACATGGGGCAAAGAAATGACAAAATCCCGACAAATGCCCGGAGGGGGGGGGGGGGGGGGGGGGGTTGGAGGCATGGGCGGGCTTGGAATTGATAGATACATAGGTACGTCGCTAGTTTGTGGTTTTAACTTAGATTTCCACAAATACGGGAATCTTAATTAAGTCGAGTTTCTTATTTATTCGTGCAGGGATCTTGTCAGCGAGATACTCCTAAAATGTATGAGACGAAAAGTGAAGCGTTGCCTGCGAAGAACGCGAGACGACAAGACGCTAGACAGGGATATCAGTACGTCATTCAACGCCCAAAGGACACAGATTCAGACACAATACTGCGAGGGAGGATATCTCGAGACACTTCCCCTGGCTGCGGGTCAGTGTACGAAAGAATACTTTAACACTTTTCAAGGGAAGTGCAACACCAAATTCATTAGCAAGTTCCGAGCAAACAGAGCTGACCCACACCTCTGCTGGTGAGTTATTTACATGATTCGTAAGAAACAATACATAACTCTCTTCAAACTACTCCGCCTCACTGGTTAGCTCACTCGGTCTCGAGTGCGGCAGGTCGCGGGTTCGAAACCCCGCGGCCTCGTCTTTAGGCAAGATGAGCCGGAGTGGAGGTAACATAACCTGTTGTGCTATTTCGTGAAAGAGTAGGGGATTGCCTTTGCGCACAACAGCCTGGTATTCTCGAGGTACCAACAAGCACCTGTTTTTCAAAGTAACAAAGCTAAGTCTGAGTGATTATGAAGTGTCCCATGTTATGGGCGAGCTCAAAAGACATTCGCAGCATTATATATCAAGATAGAACACAAGCTCTGATTGGCTGAAAGCCATTGGTCATTTGCTCATGTTTGCACGCTCACCGTTTTGAAGCACACACATTGCGTGCGGTCGTATCGACTGAGTTATGGATGCATTTGCCAGGTTGCTTAAGCACTCACGAAACTAAACATCCTTATTATATATATCTCCATTTGGATTGTGCGACTTTGTGCTCGTTGTGATCTTAAATGGAGCAGGCACTTAAAGGAGTTGCACCCGAAGTTGCATTGACCGAATTCATAATGGCGCATCCTTAATTACATGATTTGGAATATAAATCTCTACAGGAAAACTAATGCTACCACACGAAAGATCACAGTACAGCTAGTAATTGTGTTCAGTTTTAGAGCAACTTGGAGAATTGCTGTTGAGTTTATAGGCATTTCAAATGGGGAAAAAAACCACGAAAGCGAGGCTGGAAAGACCTCGGTTGTTTTTCTCATACGAATCTGTCTAATTTCAAATGGCTGTAACTTCATTGCTTCTAAAGCTACATCCCACGTTAATGATAACGTTTTCTGTACATGTGGATAAATTATTGAAACGGAAATACGCATTTATGAATACGGTATATTGGTCTATTTGGATGATGCCACTGTAGATATTGCAAGTTTTTAACATAACGCACGAAATTTAAATGAACAATAATCTCGAGAGACTAAGACACTTAATGTTAACAACTTTGTCCACAGGGAATATGCTGAGGTGAAAAAGTGCGCCAGGAACATGACGTTATCACACTGCACCCTGGACAAAGACATGAAGGAGTCGGTGCTTTTCCTGTACGGGGAGTTCAATCCTTTCTGCCCTAACTCAAAGGATCCCGAGGATGGTACGCGACGGTATCGAAGACATGAAAAGCAAACAACCTCAACAAAGAACGGCTCAATGGCAACTGCGCATGCGAGTTGCCTTCTACTGCTGACCATATGTATTTTATTTGGTCTTGTACTATGAGTTCTGACAAAAAGACTTGGAATGTTGGCATAACATTAGAAAACAAATCCATTTTTTTTCCGGGTTGCGATTTTTAGTATTCATTTCTGTCCTGCCGTCTTGAGTCTTTTAAACTCAAGAAAGGGCTGACAATCACGGTCGCAGGGAAACTATTCACCCACTCCTCCCTTGGGTATAAATACAATAACCTATTTGTGGCGTCGAAATATGCCCTGATATTTCGTCCGCGGACATTATTTGATCCGAGAAGAGAACAGTTCCCGAGGGCGAAGCTCGAGGGAAACTGAGCTTCGAGGATCAGATAATGTCCAAGGACAAATATCAGGGCATATTTCGACGCCACAATGTGTTATTGTCGTTATCATCCTTCAAATATTTTCACAGGGGGTGTATTCGCTGATATTTCCCGCTCGCGGAGAGAAAATATCGGGTCACGTGACTCTTTCAACCAATCACGCGCGAGAGAAAATATTTGATGGGTTATAAACATCTGTATTTAATGATTAACCATTACATTTTGGGTTAAACAGGAGGGTGGAGGTTTCCCAGAAACCCGTTTGTAAAGGCGGGGATCTGGGTACTGTTGTTAGTCACATTGCATGAAGCGTTAAGGTAAACCGTTATAGGTTCAACTTTAGATTAATCAAACCATGCATTATTCACTCATCCATTTACGAATCATATATTGTATCGTTTAAATTACTCTATTTGTGTATTTTTCTTAGATTTGTATATATTAGTTTCTTTTATCGTAAAAAAACGATGCAAGGAAAAACCATCCGACGTATATTTCGTACTCGTAGCTCTTGACCGCCGTTCTGAAAGGTAACCAAGCCTTTGATGATACCAAAATCATATCCATATTCATAGCATTGTTAAAAGGGTTTGTATCAGTGCAGGGTCAACTTCATCCTCCATGAGAGACTGATCATGAGGCTTGGTTAGCATTCAAGGATTACGAATAGACCGATTGAGCTTGTACATTTGCTGTCCCAATTCAGGTCACCTGACTTTTCTCTTGAGTAATGTTTTCTTGTTTTTCTGTATCCCAAGATCTAGAGGAAATGCATAAATTTCTCTAATTGGAAAACACAGCACTGATCCTCTAGAGAGATGACACATGATCTGAATTGGGACAACAAATGTACAAGCTAAATCGGATATCAGCTTTTAAAACTAGAAAAAAAATCATGAAAACGAGGCTAGTCAGTGCAATTTAGCTCTGGCAATATAAAACTATTGACCGAGATTACTTCTGAGGCATTGTGCACTGTAGTCTGCTAGCCGGCTCTCCGGTGTGTTTTTCGAAAAAATTAATTGGGATTTGGGGAGGGGAGAAAGGGAAAGGAGAGCTCTCATTTCCCTTTCTCCCCTCCCTCTTCACCCGCATTTTGTCTCGATCCCAGTCAGTACCGCGCGCCGAACAGGCAACCCAAATCCGGAAAAAAACACGTTCGAAAAACACACGGGAGAGCCGGCTAGCAGGGTACACTGGGAGAACAGGATGTTATGTCCGGTAACCATACCCGTGCGTGTTATTTTTTTTTGTGAATTAATGCGTGAGCGTGAGTGTAAATATATCGGCCTATACATTCAATCTCGAGCGGGATTAGCTAGTGTCTGTATGTCTCAGTATCAGTAATACAGACACTCACGTTTGATTCATCATTTTTGTATAAAAAAAACGGTAGTGCCAGTCTAAGTAAAGACTAAATATCTAATCAGTACAGTGTACCCATGCATATGGATTTTTGCAGTATGATTAAAAGTCGGTACGTGTGAAAAGAAAAACACCAAAACGTGGTTATTCAGGTATTATTGCCTGTTCTCATACAAGTCTCTAATATCTTGCCGTTCTTGCTATATCATCGGCAAAACTTTCTAAAGTTTTGGTAAGCGAAATTTAAAATTGCCATATTTGAATTCGATTCATAGTAGTATAAACATGAAGATAGACATTGAAAGATTCATCATTTATATTGATGGAGTCAAGTAATGGAAGATAGGTAGATAGCACATGGATTTTAAAAATAAATAGATAAATAAATAAATAAATAAGTTTAACATATATAAATAGGGGCGTCAGACGTGCCCCGGCTAATCATATAGAGTATATCTAACAGACATAGAATAACTTATACTAAACGGGATCGGATGGATAATAACAGTTTGTTTTCTTCCCACACTTACTAATTAAAAAAGCCAAGCTGTTCACCAATAAAATTATTATCATGATAATCACGTCTTTCTATTTATTTTAATATTGTCTTCATCCAAGGTATTTAAAATCGAAAATTGCATAAATCTGTGCACGTTATTATGATCGTATGGTTTAGTTTGGATAAAGGTATTTTGGGGGGTAGTTTTCTCGAGGAATAAGTGTTCAGCCTCTGCCTCTCACCGAGGCGTCTGGAAATCGAGGAGCGAAGCGCGAGAAATTATGGGGAACCTCTTCCCCCTCAGTTTGTTTCCAATATTGTACTTCCTTTGATAGCTTTGTTATTATACGTTAATTTTTTCGGCTATTTTAACTAGGTGCTCAGTATCTAAAGCAGGAAAATCTCCTCAATGTAATTTCTGAATATCCACAGTGGTAATTGGCAGATTTACATCCTCAGGCAAAAACCATTGATGGGAAGTATTCCGATCCCTTTTGCCATCATTGATTCAAGACTGAGAAGTGATGAATAGACCATGCAGTTCGCGGTTAATTACGACATTTTGAAAGGGGTGCAAACATGACACGAAATACAGTATCGGGAATCCGATGCCAAATAATTTCCGTAAAATCGAATTTCTGAAATATTCACTGTCTGCAAGCTTAAGATACCAGGTAAAAGATTAACTGACCAAAATGAAGCGTGTAATCGTGTTTTCAATTTTCCATACATTTGTCTGTAACAACGAGTCAGTCATTTTTCGATCAACAAGTTTCACGTTTTTTTCTAGTCGTTATTCTAGTCGTTCTAAAGTTGTTCGCTAATTTTATCAAAATGATTTCGCTAATCGTCTTACGACTCTTTCATAACTGATTACATGTACGTGACGTGGCATCTTCATATATTAAACTGATAAAAGCTATCACGATTCTAATTAAAAACACTTTAATTGAGAGATTGTTACGAGACATTTTGTTTTGTGAGTGTAGATTAAGCAGATTTAGGTTAAAACGAAAGAAACCCTAATAAATTGATGCTAATAAATTCAAAGTTTTCTTTGTTACCACAGCTATGTATTAGCAGTTGTTCACAAATCAAATGTGGCCACCCACTCCTTTTAGTTAGTTCAATGTGCATGTGCTTTTCCTATGTTGTATTTCAATGGCTGGAGTCGAACAATGTTGCCACCAATTCTTTTCTTTCCACTTTGTTGTACCTTTTTATACTTTGTTAAAATTCATCCCGCTTTTTGATTGATGTGTCAACGTTTATTTGGATTATAAACATTTCTTTATTTCATATTCCCAAAAGGTAAATACAGATAAAGTAATCTTGTTTGAACGTCGGTAACTCGTAAAAGCGTTTCGGAAGACTGACTGAGGTCCTTCAACTGGTCTGAGCCTAACAGTATATTTTATTCTGAATTGGGACCTGAAGAAACCATAGAGGCTGACCAAAGTCCGGCTAAACCACTGAGGTCGAATTAGAATTTAGCGTGTTGGTTTTTGTGGAGGGAAGAAACTGGAGAACCCGGAGAAAAACCCTTCGAGCAAGGGCGAGATACCAACAAACTCAAGATGGCGTCGCGCTCGGGAATCAGGCCACAGCGATGAGCGTGAGGCGAAGCGCTTATATACCCACTGCGCTGTTGCTAGCTGGGGCGTTTGAAGAATTAAGCGAAGTCCTTTCTTTTGGCGGTATTCCTGCTGTTGACACAGTTTAAATATAACTGAAGCTTTCTTTTTAACAGAGCAATAGACTGTAAAATTGAAAAGTAACTACTTTTACACAAACCTTAATCTATTCTTTTTGTAATTACAGGACGAACCAATCCTTAATTAGTTTCTTGGTGAACACTTTTCCGTTACAAACTGTTTCTTCTCTGTGACTGTGTGTTTGACTTTATGGGCGATTTCCCAGAAGTTTTAAGCTTAAAATATCATAAGTAAAACATCCCACCAAAGAATAACATCCAACAAATTCAAGATCAGTTAGACGTTGCCAAGCAGTGAAGCATTTTTAACAAGAATGGCCGAAATAGATATATGATCCTATTCAGTTGTTTGTTACTGCTTCAAAAAAGAGCTTGTAAGGTTTCCCACTGGCGTACAAAATAACATCCAAATTAACGACCCATCAGCCTTGACGAGTTGTAATGGTCGTATTTAATTTATATATCTGTAAAACACTATGGCTTTACAATATTCGGTTTAGCGTGTCAGCAACTTTAAAATGGTTATCGTATTTTTAAGGGTCAGTCCTTGAACTGCTAGAGGTGGAGTTTCGGCGAAAATAAAAACAATTTAATTACAAATGCAAAGGACTTCAGTATCAGGTACCCCGGTGGGGTCCACCGGTCCACCCTGTTGAGTCCCATGCAGGAGAAAAAACACCTTTGTTTCCCCATCTAGGATACACGTGGGAAATCTCAGCATGGTTTCTACCCAACATGGCCGCCGATACGAGTCTTCTTCGCGGTCACATTGGCAAAATAAGAACTGTGCAACTTGTTAACAGCTCTAATGAGTAGAATTAACAACTTACGACACCATTCCGTGGTGAATATCATTAAGCTTATATGTATATATCACATGGTGATTAGCACCGAAAGGCTGGCCTGTATAATGAGTCAACTGCAAACTTTAAAGCAACAATGATAAAATAATGTAATATAAAATCAGTAACCCACACGACATACACCAAGTGTACCGTGTTGAAATAGTATTGACAGAATACGAATACTGATTACAATACTTGTCATTTCAAAAGTAGTCACTGGAGAAAATCGTCGATCCTCAGTACAAAATGAGTCTCCATAAATCCTGTTCCGAAGTCACCTGTAGACTTATCGTTGTTCTCTAGCAACAAGTCTCTAACTGGTCTTTTAAGGCGGATCATATCCAGGGGATTCGGGGGACTCAATCCCGCGTATATCGAACCTCCGGCCTCCCTCCCTCCGGCCTCCCTCCCTTTCTCTCGCTCGAATCCCCTCTCGATCACAGAATCCTAGTTCCACCCCCAGTAAGACAAATTTGGAACACTCCATTTAACATCGAGAATTGAACTATAGGTACAAATTGCTTTAAATTATTAGGCAATGCACAAAGTGTTTATTGGCCGATAAAAAAACAGTATTAATTAAAATTCCAACAAGAAAAAAGACGTAACCAAAGTAATAAACAAAATAATAACACTGATAACATGGATTCTAACCCACATTATATTAACAATCGTCGTACACAGTTCGCATCGTATCCATGCTTTTTAATCGTCTATTTTAAAGATACAATTAAGCAATATCTTCGTTCGCGATAAATCAGCTTTTGCGTGACTTTGAACTGATCATAAGTCACCAGTCTTATGTAATCACTTATAATAATGGCACGTCAACAGAATAACAACAACATGGTTTCGCTTGAAGGAGTTATAAGGGGCACTTATACCCGGCTTATACACGACAAGCATTTTAGATACGGTACTTCAAAATTTCATGTACGCGTGCCAAATATTATCGGCACGGCACCCCTTACTTTTGTCGTATAAATGGAATGTCCCCAGTATATGTGCCCGATAATCGGCTAGGGGTTTAGAGGCCCTCTGAAAAAGGTAGCCGTCTCGGCCCGCCTGTTAAGGATTGCCGTGCCCAAGTTAGGAGTGCCGTGCCCAAGTTAGGAGTGCCGTTTGTCGTGTACACCGGGCTTTAGAATACCTTAAATAATAAGGGATTGGGGCTTATTAGAAGAGGGGATCTTAAAAGAGAGGGGCTAAATAGAGGATTTAGGGTAACCATAAAAAGCATTAAGAAACAGTTACTTATGCATACATACATACATACTTTATTTATACACGTAAGAAACCGGTAATAGCATTTATAAAAAGAATGCCTACTGCTTTACATTTTTGACGTGGCTTATAAGATTGTAATTACAATAGTGTATGTTTACGTAGTTTAGTTCTAAAAATATTAATTGTATCAGATAATCTGATATCCTCAGGCAATGAATTCCAAAGTTCAGCCCCGTTGTAGCAAATTCGTTTTATGCCAAAGTTTGTCAGGGGTTGTGGCATAGATATTTTGGAACTCGCACCTCTCAGATCATATTTTAAGGCTGATCGAGTTTCGTGTTTCAAACGTTTTAGTCAAGTATGCCGGCGGGAGCCAGACCGTGCATGGCTTTGTACATTAGGATAGCCGTTTGGGTGGCTCTCTGACTGTCGAGCCTTTTCCAACTGAAGGTGCCCAAGAGATCATCGATATGGGTCTGGAATGGGAGATTTGTCAGTATGCGGGCTGCACGATTTTGTAGTTTCTGAAGTTTGTCTGCCAACCCTTTGTTTAAGTAACCCTAGACTGCGTCGCATCCGTACTGAACCCCGGTTCTACGGACTTAACCGGGGTTCAGTTCGGATGCGACGCAGGCTAAGTTACCCCTTCAGACGCAACTACAGTACTGAGTCAAAATGAGATTGAACTAGGGATTTGTATACGCTCATGAATGAAATAGTCAGCGTATACGCGGGATTTTACGATGTGTGGGATTCAGTTGTAACATCTAATGATACTGAATAATTCCAAATTATTTTTAAATTGTTGCTGTCTTAATCGTACCGGTAGCGTGGTGCTAACACTCGCAAACTATATCCAAGCCCGGGCCAAACGCGGAACACATTCTCCCATGATTGCATCTCGTACGGACCAACATTAAACTGTACGTGTCAATGAATACAGCGATTTCATTCAGTTAACATTTTACCACAACAGATACGGTGCAAGCTTAGTCACCTGCGATCCCTTTGAATAATTGATTTTATATTCTAGTTATGGCGATTGTATCTGTAGTCTCAGTATTTCCTATCTGCTATCGAGACATCAAGAATCACATGAATGCAACAAACTTTATTAGCATTAATTGCCATATACATAAATGGTAATGCAGAAAATGTTCAACGCCTTTCTCGCCATTGCTCTTTACTTTGATTTAATAGGTCTGTATTTCATGATCTATGAATACATTTCATTGACTTGCTCGTTTTATGATATACAATATGATTTTAAGAACGCGATTATAATCAGAATGTCCTATGTTAACAGATAGCAAGCAGAGTGTATCAGAGGCAAAGTAAGTGCGACGGAAAGCGCTTGAAAACGTCAGTTGCTTACGTCTAAAATCCAGTCATTTCGATTTGAAGGCAAAATAATGGAACAGGCTTATAAGGTTTACCCGTCGGAAATTTTGCCAAATGAATTGAACCACTCAACTTTTTAATTTAGCAGGTTCTTTCACGTTCTTTCACTATGCCATACTGACGAGTTGTAATAAGAACGAAACAGTTGTCTATGGCTACAATCTCAGGCTGGTCGGAGCGCTTTTCGTGCCAGGCGTAGCTAACCTTAGTGCTTTGTGTTAGAATTTTACGTTGTATATCAGCTTTGTTGTAGTCTTCGGACTTTTAATAATAATAATAATAATAATAATAAGTAAATAAAAATAATAATAATGGCCATATTTATATATCGTCATATCACCACAGTCTCATGGCGTTTTACATATTACTCACCGGCATATACCCCGTCAGTGAATTATTTCGGACTGCTTTACGGCGCTAATAGCTGCCACGCAGTTTACAATGTTGAGTGTGTGGTTAGTGCAATGGCCAGGCTGCTGTACCGGGTGACAATCCCCTGCTCTTTTTCGAGTAGTACAACAGGTTCTTTCACGTCCCCTTCAAATACTGATTTAATAGGAGTAGAAGGAGACAAGGCCAACGGCTTATTTATAAACGTCCCTGCCCAAGGATTCGAACCCCCGACCTCCCGCACTCTAGACCGTGCTCTACCAACTGAGCTAATCATTTCATTCTTATTGTTTATCTTTTGGCTGTAGATATAGGTCCTCACTTCGGATCCAACGTATTTTTGCAGGATTTTTGTTCACGGTATTTGCTTACATATTTTCTAGTCGCTCCCTACGGCGTAGCATACCTTAATCGACTTATAATTATTGATTATACCAACTACAACTAGTTAAACTTTCAGATTTTTACATCGACAGCAATGACAATGTGAACTCAGCACTCGGGCCATGCCACGTTCAGCATCTAGTCTTTTTTGAAATTATCATAAGAATTTCTGTTGGTCGTTTTTAAGCAGAATAATAATATCCTCCTGGCCTAGCCAGTTCAACGATTATTAATTGTATATATGCAGGTTGAACGATAACAAATCGCGGTTGCCGTCAGATATGTTCTTCTATCGTCTCAGATTGTAGAAAGCCTAAACTGATTTGATCTGTCTACCATAACCAATAGCCTCGAGCTCCTTTGCAGGCGTTCTTAGTGTCGGTCCTAATCTCCTATTACACCTAGCCTGCTTACAGGCTCTCAGGTTTTTTCGGAAATATTAGTTTTCGGGTTGGGTTACCTGTGGGCCGAGCGAGGTCCGGACCCCCACAGGTAACCCAAGCCCGACCCGAAAACTAACATTTCCGAAAAAAAACGAGAGCCTGCAAGCAGGCTAGATTACACCAAGAACGCCTGCAAAGGAGGCAATAGCCAATGAATGATTTATAAAGATTTGTGCCACATCTAGTGATGTGTTTTGGCGCCAATAAGATCTCTTGACGTCACAAAAAAACTGTCAACACACCTCCAACCCCGCCCCCCCACGCGACACAAAACTTCGAGCCTTCCAAACTGAAAGCTGAAATCAACAAACACAATCCAGCTAACTTTGCGAAGAATACTCTTATGAAAGTCGCCAAAAAGACACACTGCTAAAACCACTAGTGGTGTAATTGTAAACACTAACGAATTATTCGACATCCAAAGCCTAGAAGCAATTAAGGGAGACTAAAAAAAGGTGACAAAATAGGGACATTAACTGCGACGCGACGTGGCTGGTTGCATTTTTGTAAAGAACAAGTGAATTTGTACTTGTAAGCAGGAAACAAGTGGTTCCAAAAAAATGGCTTTCGTCGACCAAAAGGCAGGAACACTTCACGTTATCGACTGGATAATAATCGCAGTTTACTTCATTCTCTGTTTAGGAGTTGGCTTATACGTAAGTATACTGTGATTTCAGTTCGGCTGTGCTAGTTGTATGAAGTCTTTCAGGTTTGCACTTTGCCCCGGCCGCAAAAAAATCTGCCAGCGTGGATTATGGTAATGTCGTGTTCTTCTGTTGTGATTGTTGCAGTTGTCTAAGACAGTCAAATGTTGATTTAAACTGTAGAAAACTCTGCTAAGTTACGACGAGAGTAGAATGATTCCAAATTTGAAGTGTCTTTTAGGTTTTAACTCCAAACCGAAGCGAAGCTGTACATTATGGTTGCCGGATTGTTGCAATATTCAGTAAACCTATTTTACATTCAGTAAAACCGATTTTATATTCAGTAAACCGATTTTATATTCAATAAACCCGATTTTATATTCAATAAACAAGTTTTATATTCAGTAAACCATTTTATATTCAGTAAAACCGATTTTATATTCAATAAACAGGTTTTATATTCAATAAACAGGTTTTATATTCAGTAAACCATTTTATATTCAGTAAAACCTATTATATATTCAGTAAACCATTTTATATTCAGTAAACCCGATTTTATATTCAATAAACAAGTTTTATATTCAGTAAACTGGATTTATATTCAATAGAAACGATTTACGTTCAACGTTTTAGTTCAATAAATTATTGCTTAATATGTTCAATCCTCAACCATTATTTATTCAGTAAACGCCATTTATATTCAATCCCTATTATTTTATTCAGTAAATTTCATTTATATTCAATAATTTCTACAGTCCAATATGGTCAGCGGAAGACGAAATTCGCGCGCCATTTGTATCACGTGACTTGCTTATTGAGAACAAGATGGGGAGGGGGTGGAGAGAAGGATAAGGAGAGGAGTAGCTGCTATCAGAAGTGTTCCCACTAATGATCTAACTCAGGATTCCTCGAGAAGCTTAGTTTCAGGTACTATGATGGTTCACTTCTATTTATGATATAGACCGACTTGGCTATCGACACTATCCTCTGTAGGTTTGGCAGTCCATGTCCCTTTTTCAAGAAACATAGCTGGAATGGTAGGTCGTTCCCGTGATCTGCTCCGTGCACATGTGGTAGACATGGCCGGAACGCTGTGTCTGGTTTGTTGTCGCAGGGTCCAAAGCGTCGAAGACTTGGTCACCAATACGTACACTGCGTACAAATCAAAGGTGAAACATCTTGAACTGAGAAAAAGACACTTGAAGTAGCCTGTGCCGACTAGGTGGATCCATCAGAATTTGCTGACTATGATAGGAACAGCCCTTGGATGTGAAATCCCTTGGGTCTGAAAGCCTTGTAGGGGACTTCGTGTCCTAGTGTTTTCCCACCTGCCTTTTTGGCGAATCTTGAAATAAATAAATAAAGCTCTCGGGTAATTCAAGATTATCCTTTTGGGGAAAATGACATCTTGTTTTCCGGAACAGTGATACTATTGTCATGACGCTTTGGACCCTGCGACAACGAACCAGACACTGCGTTCCCGGCCATGGCTACCTACCATTCCAGCTATGTTTCTTGATGAAGGGATAGTGCAGTGATAGCAAAATCGGTCTATATCATATATATTTGTAAGCTTAAGTGAACCATCATCAGTACCTGAAGATAAGCTTCTCGAGGAATCCTGAGTT
>JAOWCC010001734.1:0-84412 GCA_030867875.1 Actinernus sp. WN-2022
GATTGATCATTCCTGATTCCTGATTCATCATTCCTGATTCCTGATTAATCACTCCTGATTCCTGATTCCTGATTCATCATTCCTGATTCATCAATCCTGATTCATCATTCATCATTCCTTGATTCATCATTCCTGATTCCTGATTTCATATTTGCTGATTCCTGATTCATCATTCATCATTCCTGATTCCTGATTCATCATTCCTGATTCATCATTCATCATTCCTGATTCATCATTCATCATTCCTGAGTCATCATTGCTGATTCCTGATTCATCATTCATCATTCCTGATTCATCATTCCTTATTCCTGATTCATCATTCATCATTCCTGATTCATCATTCATCATTCCTGATTCATCATTCCTGAATCCTGATTCATCATTCCTGATTCCTGATTCCTGATTCATCATTCCCGATTCATCATTCATCATTCTGATTCATCATTCCTGATTCCTGATTCCTGATTCATCATTCATCATTCCTGATTCATCATTCCTCATTCCTGATTCATCATTCCTGATTCCTGATTGATCATTCCTCATTCCTGATTGATCATTCCTCATTCCTGATTCATCATTCCTGATTCTTGATTCATCATTCCTGAATCCTGATTAATCACTCCTGATTCCTAATTCCTGATTCATCATTCCCTGATTCATCATTCATCATTCCTGATTCATCATTCATCATTCCTGATTCATCATTCCTGATTCCTGATTCATCATTGCTGATTCCTGATTCATAATTCATCATTCCTGATTCCTGATTCATCATTCCTGATTCATCATTCATCATTCCTGATTCATCATTCCTGATTCCTGATTCATCATTCCTGATTCCTGATTAATCACTCCTGATTCCTGATTCCTGATTCCTGATTCATCATTCCTGATTCATCATTCTGATTCCTGATTCATCATTGCTGATTCCTGATTCATCATTCATCATTCCTGATTCCTGATTCATCATTCCTGATTCATCATTCATCATTCCCTGATTGATCATTGCTGATTCCTGATTCATCATTCCTGATTCCTGATTCATCATTCCTGATTGCTGATTCATCATTCCTGTGATGCATCATTCCTGATTCATCATTCCTGATTCCTGTTTCATTATTCCTGATTCCTGATTCATCATTCCTGATTCATGATTCACCATTCCTGATTCCTGATTCGTCATTCCTCTTTCCTGATTCATCATTCCTGATTCCTGATACATCATTCATCATTCCTGATTCATCATTCCTTATTCCTGATTCATCATTCCTGATTCATCATTCATCATTCATCATTCCTGATTCCTGATTCATCATTCCTGATTCGTCATTCATCATTCCTGATTCCTGATTCATCATTCATCATTCCCTGATTCATCATTCCTGATTCCTGATTCATCATTCCTGATTCCTGATTCATTATTCCTGATTCATCATTCATCATTCATCATTCCTGATTCATCATTCCTGATTCCTGATTCCTGATTCATCATTCATCATTCCTGATTCATCATTCCTCATTCCTGATTCATCATTCCTCATTCCTGATTCATCATTCCTCATTCCTGATTCATCATTCCTCATTCCTGATTGATCATTCCTCATTCCTGATTCATCATTCCTGATTCTTGATTCATCATTCCTGATTCCTGATTCATCATTCCTGATTCATCATTCATCATTCCTGATTCATCATTCATCATTCCTGATTCATCATTGCTGATTCCTGATTCATCATTCCTGATTCCTGATTCATCATTCATCATTCCTGATTCATCATTCATCATTCCTGATTCATCATTCCTGATTCCTGACTCATCATTCATCATTCCTGATTCATCATTCCTTATTCCTGATTCATCATTCCTGATTCCTGATTCCTGATTCACAATTCCTGATTCCTGATTCGTCATTCCTCTTTCCTGATTCATCATTCCTGATTCCTGATATATCATTCATCATTCCTGATTCATCATTCCTGATTCCTGATTCATCATTCCTGATTCCTGATTCATCATTCATCATTCCTGATTCATCATTCCTCATTCCTGATTCATCATTCCTCATTCCTGATTGATCATTCCTCATTCCTGATTCATCATTCCTGATTCTTGATTTCATCATTCCTGATTCCTGATTAATCACTCCTGATTCCTGATTCCTGATTCATCATTCCTGATTCATCAATCCTGATTCATCATTCATCATTCTTGATTCCTGATTCATCATTCCTGATTCATCATTCATCATTCCTGATTCATCATTCATCATTCCTGATTCATCATTGCTGATTCCCTGATTCATCATTCATCATTCCTGATTCATCATTGCTGATTCCTGATTCATCATTCATCATTCCTGATTCATCATTCATCATTCCTGATTTCATCATTCCTGATTCCTGACTCATCATTCATCATTCCTGATTCATCATTCCTTATTCCTGATTCATCATTCATCATTCCTGATTCATCATTCATCATTCCTGATTCATCATTCCTGATTCCTGATTCATCATTCCTGATTCCTGATTCCTGATTCATCATTCCTGATTCCTGATTAATCACTCCTGATTCCTGATTCCTGATTCATCATTCCTGATTCATCAATCCTGATTCATCATTCATCATTCCTGATTCATCATTCCTGATTCCTGATTCATATTTGCTGATTCCTGATTCATCATTCATCATTCCTGATTCCTGATTCATCATTCCTGATTCATCATTCATCATTCCTGATTCATCATTCATCATTCCTGAGTCATCATTGCTGATTCCTGATTCATCATTCATCATTCCTGATTCATCATTCCTTATTCCTGATTCATCATTCATCATTCCTGATTCATCATTCATCATTCCTGATTCATCATTCCTGATTCCTGATTCATCATTCCTGATTCCTGATTCCTGATTCATCATTCCCGATTCATCATTCATCATTCCTGATTCATCATTCCTGATTCCTGATTCCTGATTCATCATTCATCATTCCTGATTCATCATTCCTCATTCCTGATTCATCATTCCTGATTCCTGATTGATCATTCCTCATTCCTGATTGATCATTCCTCATTCCTGATTCATCATTCCTGATTCTTGATTCATCATTCCTGAATCCTGATTAATCACTCCTGATTCCTAATTCCTGATTCATCATTCCTGATTCATCATTCATCATTCCTGATTCATCATTCATCATTCCTGATTCATCATTCCTGATTCCTGATTCATCATTGCTGATTCCTGATTCATAATTCATCATTCCTGATTCCTGATTCATCATTCCTGATTCATCATTCATCATTCCTGATTCATCATTCCTGATTCCTGATTCATTCATTCCTGATTCCTGATTAATCACTCCTGATTCCTGATTCCTGATTCCTGATTCATCATTCCTGATTCATCATTCCTGATTCCTGATTCATCATTGCTGATTCCTGATTCATCATTCATCATTCCTGATTCCTGATTCATCATTCCTGATTCATCATTCATCATCATCATTCCTGATTGATCATTGCTGATTCCTGATTCATCATTCCTGATTCCTGATTCATCATTCCTGATTGCTGATTCATCATTCCTGATGCATCATTCCTGTTTCATCATTCCTGATTCCTGTTTCATTATTCCTGATTCCTGATTCATCATTCCTGATTCATGATTCACCATTCCTGATTCCTGATTCGTCATTCCTCTTTCCTGATTCATCATTCCTGATTCCTGATACATCATTCATCATTCCTGATTCATCATTCCTTATTCCTGATTCATCATTCCTGATTCATCATTCATCATTCATCATTCCTGATTCCTGATTCATCATTCCTGATTCGTCATTCATCATTCCTGATTCCTGATTCATCATTCATCATTCCTGATTCATCATTCCTGATTCCTGATTCATCATTCCTGATTCCTGATTCATTATTCCTGATTCATCATTCATCATTCATCATTCCTGATTCATCATTCCTGATTCCTGATTCCTGATTCATCATTCATCATTCCTGATTCATCATTCCTCATTCCTGATTCATCATTCCTCATTCCTGATTCATCATTCCTCATTCCTGATTCATCATTCCTGATTCTTGATTCATCATTCCTGATTCCTGATTCATCATTCCTGATTCATCATTCATCATTCCTGATTCATCATTCATCATTCCTGATTCATCATTGCTGATTCCTGATTCATCATTCCTGATTCCTGATTCATCATTCATCATTCCTGATTCATCATTCCTGATTCCTGACTCATCATTCATCATTCCTGATTCATCATTCCTTATTCCTGATTCATCATTCCTGATTCCTGATTCCTGATTCACAATTCCTGATTCCTGATTCGTCATTCCTCTTTCCTGATTCATCATTCCTGATTCCTGATATATCATTCATCATTCCTGATTCATCATTCCTGATTCCTGATTCATCATTCCTGATTCCTGATTCATCATTCATCATTCCTGATTCATCATTCCTCATTCCTGATTCATCATTCCTCATTCCTGATTCATCATTCCTCATTCCTGATTGATCATTCCTCATTCCTGATTCATCATTCCTGATTCTTGATTCATCATTCCTGATTCCTGATTAATCACTCCTGATTCCTGATTCCTGATTCATCATTCCTGATTCATCAATCCTGATTCATCATTCATCATTCTTGATTCCTGATTCATCATTCCTGATTCATCATTCATCATTCCTGATTCATCATTCATCATTCCTGATTCATCATTGCTGATTCCTGATTCATCATTCATCATTCCTGATTCATCATTGCTGATTCCTGATTCATCATTCATCATTCCTGATTCATCATTCATCATTCCTGATTCATCATTCCTGATTCCTGACTCATCATTCATCATTCCTGATTCATCATTCCTTATTCCTGATTCATCATTCATCATTCCTGATTCATCATTCATCATTCCTGATTCATCATTCCTGATTCCTGATTCATCATTCCTGATTCCTGATTCCTGATTCATCATTCCCGATTCATCATTCATCATTCCTGATTCATCATTCCTGATTCCTGATTCCTGATTCATCATTCATCATTCCTGATTCATCATTCCTCATTCCTGATTCATCATTCCTGATTCCTGATTCATCATTCCTCATTCCTGATTGATCATTCCTCATTCCTGATTCATCATTCCTGATTCCTGATTAATCACTCCTGATTCCTAATTCCTGATTCATCATTCCTGATTCATCATTCATCATTCCTGATTCATCATTCATCATTCCTGATTCATCATTCCTGATTCCTGATTCATCATTCCTGATTCATCATTCATCATTCCTGATTCATCATTCATCATTCCTGATTCCTGATTCATCATTCCTGATTCCTGATTCCTGATTCATCATTCATCATTCCTGATTCATCATTCCTTATTCCTGATTCATCATTCCTGATTCCTGATTCCTGATTCACAATTCCTGATTCCTGATTCGTCATTCCTCTTTCCTGATTCATCATTCCTGATTCCTGATATATCATTCATCATTCCTGATTCATCATTCCTGATTCCTGATTCATCATTCCTGATTCCTGATTCATCATTCATCATTCCTGATTCATCATTCCTCATTCCTGATTCATCATTCCTCATTCCTGATTCATCATTCCTCATTCCTGATTGATCATTCCTCATTCCTGATTCATCATTCCTGATTCTTGATTCATCATTCCTGATTCCTGATTAATCACTCCTGATTCCTGATTCCTGATTCATCATTCCTGATTCATCAATCCTGATTCATCATTCATCATTCCTGATTCCTGATTCATCATTCCTGATTCATCATTCATCATTCCTGATTCATCATTCATCATTCCTGATTCATCATTGCTGATTCCTGATTCATCATTCATCATTCCTGATTCATCATTCCTGATTCCTGATTCATCATTCATCATTCCTGATTCATCATTCATCATTCCTGATTCATCATTCCTGATTCCTGACTCATCATTCATCATTCCTGATTCATCATTCCTTATTCCTGATTCATCATTCATCATTCCTGATTCATCATTCATCATTCCTGATTCATCATTCCTGATTCCTGATTCATCATTCCTGATTCCTGATTCCTGATTCATCATTCCCGATTCATCATTCATCATTCCTGATTCATCATTCCTGATTCCTGATTCCTGATTCATCATTCATCATTCCTGATTCATCATTCCTCATTCCTGATTCATCATTCCTGATTCCTGATTGATCATTCTGATCCTGATTGATCATCCTCACTGATTGATCATTCCTCATTCCTGATTCATCATTCCTGATTCTTGATTCATCATTCCTGATTCCTGATTAATCACTCCTGATTCCTAATTCCTGATTCATCATTCCTGATTCATCATTCATCATTCCTGATTCATCATTCATCATTCCTGATTCATCATTCCTGATTCCTGATTCATCATTGCTGATTCCTGATTCATAATTCATCATTCCTGATTCCTGATTCATCATTCCTGATTCATCATTCATCATTCCTGATTCATCATTCCTGATTCCTGATTCATCATTCCTGATTCCTGATTAATCACTCCTGATTCCTGATTCCTGATTCCTGATTCATCATTCCTGATTCATCATTCCTGATTCCTGATTCATCATTGCTGATTCCTGATTCATCATTCCTGATTCCTGATTCATCATTCCTGATTCATCATTCATCATTCCTGATTGATCATTGCTGATTCCTGATTCATCATTCCTGATTCCTGATTCATCATTCCTGATTGCTGATTCATCATTCCTGATGCATCATTCCTGATTCATCATTCCTGATTCCTGTTTCATTATTCCTGATTCCTGATTCATCATTCCTGATTCATGATTCACCATTCCTGATTCCTGATTCGTCATTCCTCTTTCCTGATTCATCATTCCTGATTCCTGATACATCATTCATCATTCCTGATTCATCATTCCTTATTCCTGATTCATCATTCCTGATTCATCATTCATCATTCATCATTCCTGATTCCTGATTCATCATTCCTGATTCGTCATTCATCATTCCTGATTCCTGATTCATCATTCATCATTCCTGATTCATCATTCCTGATTCCTGATTCATCATTCCTGATTCCTGATTCATTATTCCTGATTCATCATTCATCATTCATCATTCCTGATTCATCATTCCTGATTCCTGATTCCTGATTCATCATTCATCATTCCTGATTCATCATTCCTCATTCCTGATTCATCATTCCTGATTCCTGATTGATCATTCCTCATTCCTGATTGATCATTCCTCATTCCTGATTCATCATTCCTGATTCCTGATTCATCATTCCTGATTCATGATTCACCATTCCTGATTCCTGATTCATCATTCCTCTTTCCTGATTCATCATTCCTGATTCCTGATTCATCATTCCTGATTCCTGATTCATCATTCCTGATTCCTGATTAATCACTCCTGATTCCTGATTCCTGATTGCTGATTCATCATTCCTGATTCATCATTCCTGATTCATCATTCCTGATTCCTGATTCATCATTGCTGATTCCTGATTCGTCATTCATCATTCCTGATTCCTGATTCATCATTCCTGATTCATCATTCATCATTACTGATTGATCATTGCTGATTCCTGATTCATCATTCCTGATTGCTGATTCATCATTCCTGATGCATCATTCCTGATTCATCATTCCTGATTCCTGTTTCATTATTCCTGATTCCTGATTCATGATTCACCATTCCTGATTCCTGATTCGTCATTCCTCTTTCCTGATTCATCATTCCTGATTCCTGATACATCATTCATCATTCCTGATTCATCATTCCTGATTCCTGATTCATCATTCCTGATTCCTGATTGATCATTCATCATTCCTGATTGATCATTCCTCATTCCTGATTCATCATTCCTGATTCCTGATTGATCATTCCTCATTCCTGATTGATCATTCCTCATTCCTGATTCATCATTCCTGATTCTTGATTCATCATTCCTGATTCCTGATTAATCACTCCTGATTCCTGATTCCTGATTCATCATTCCTGATTCATCAATCCTGATTCATCATTCATCATTCCTGATTCATCATTCCTGATTCCTGATTCATCATTGCTGATTCCTGATTCATCATTCATCATTCCTGATTCCTGATTCATCATTCCTGATTCATCATTCATCATTCCTGATTCATCATTCATCATTCCTGATTCATCATTCCTGATTCCTGATTCCTGATTCATCATTCCCGATTCATCATTCATCATTCCTGATTCATCATTCCTGATTCATCATTCCTGATTCCTTTTTCATTATTCCTGATTCCTGATTCATCATTCCTGATTCATGATTCACCATTCCTGATTCCTGATTCGTCATTCCTCTTTCCTGATTCATCATTCCTGATTCCTGATACATCATTCATCATTCCTGATTCATCATTCCTTATTCCTGATTCATCATTCCTGATTCCTGATTCATCATTCATCATTCATCATTCCTGATTCATCATTCATCATTCCTGATTCGTCATTCATCATTCCTGATTCATCATTCCTGATTCCTGATTCCTGATTCATCATTCCTGATTCCTGATTCCTGATTCATTAATACTGATTCATTATTCCTGATTCATCATTCATCATTCCTGATTCATCATTCCTGCTTCCTGATTCCTGATTCATCATTCCTGATTCACCATTCCTGATTCATCATTCCTGATTCCTGATTCATCATTCATGATTCCTGATTCATCATTCCTGATTCCTGATTCATCATTCCTGATTCCTGATTCATCATTCCTGATTCCTGATTCATCATTCCTGATTCATGATTCACCATTCCTGATTCCTGATTCATCATTCCTCTTTCCTGATTCATCATTCCTGATTCCTGATTCATCATTCCTGATTCCTGATTCATCATTCCTGATTCCTGATTAATCACTCCTGATTCCTGATTCCTGATTCCTGATTCATCATTCCTGATTCATCATTCCTGATTCCTGATTCATCATTGCTGATTCCTGATTCGTCATTCATCATTCCTGATTCCTGATTCATCATTCCTGATTCATCATTCATCATTCCTGATTGATCATTGCTGATTCCTGATTCATCATTCCTGATTGCTGATTCATCATTCCTGATGCATCATTCCTGATTCATCATTCCTGATTCCTGTTTCATTATTCCTGATTCCTGATTCATGATTCACCATTCCTGATTCCTGATTCGTCATTCCTCTTTCCTGATTCATCATTCCTGATTCCTGATACAGCATTCATCATTCCTGATTCATCATTCCTGATTCCTGATTCATCATTCCTGATTCCTGATTGATCATTCATCATTCCTGATTGATCATTCCTCATTCCTGATTCATAATTCCTGATTCCTGATTGATCATTCCTCATTCCTGATTGATCATTCCTCATTCCTGATTCATCATTCCTGATTCTTGATTCATCATTCCTGATTCCTGATTAATCAGTCCTGATTCCTGATTCCTGATTCATCATTCCTGATTCATCAATCCTGATTCATCATTCATCATTCCTGATTCATCATTCCTGATTCCTGATTCATCATTGCTGATTCCTGATTCATCATTCATCATTCCTGATTTCTGATTCATCATTCCTGATTCATCATTCCTGATTCCTGATTCATCATTCATCATTCCTGATTCATCATTCCTGATTCCTGATTCATCATTCCTGATTCCTGATTCCTGATTCATCATTCCCGATTCATCATTCATCATTCCTGATTCATCATTCCTGATTCCTGATTCCTGATTCATCATTCATCATTCCTGATTCATCATTCCTCATTCCTGATTCATCATTCCTGATTCCTGATTGATCATTCCTCATTCCTGATTGATCATTCCTCATTCCTGATTCATCATTCCTGATTCTTGATTCATCATTCCTGATTCCTGATTAATCACTCCTGATTCCTAATTCCTGATTCATCATTCCTGATTCATCATTCATCATTCCTGATTCATCATTCATCATTCCTGATTCATCATTCCTGATTCCTGATTCATCATTGCTGATTCCTGATTCATAATTCATCATTCCTGATTCCTGATTCATCATTCCTGATTCATCATTCATCATTCCTGATTCATCATTCCTGATTCCTGATTCATCATTCCTGATTCCTGATTAATCAATCCTGATTCCTGATTCCTGATTCATGATTCATCATTCCTGATTCATCATTCCTGATTCCTGACTCATCATTCATCATTCCTGATTCATCATTCCTTATTCCTGATTCCTGATTCATGATTCACCATTCCTGATTCCTGATTCGTCATTCCTCTTTCCTGATTCATCATTCCTGATTCCTGATATATCATTCATCATTCCTGATTCCTGATTCATCATTCCTGATTCCTGATTCATCATTCATCATTCCTGATTCATCATTCCTCATTCCTGATTCATCATTCCTCATTCCTGATTCATCATTCCTCATTCCTGATTGATCATTCCTCATTCCTGATTGATCATTCCTGATTCCTGATTCATCATTCCTGATTCCTGATTAATCACTCCTGATTCCTGATTCCTGATTCATCATTCCTGATTCATCAATCCTGATTCATCATTCATCATTCCTGATTCATCATTCCTGATTCCTGATTCATATTTGCTGATTCCTGATTCATCATTCATCATTCCTGATTCCTGATTCATCATTCCTGATTCATCATTCATCATTCCTGATTCATCATTCATCATTCCTGATTCATCATTCCTGATTCCTGATTCCTGATTCATCATTCCCGATTCATCATTCATCATTCCTGATTCATCATTCCTGATTCATCATTCCTGATTCCTTTTTCATTATTCCTGATTCCTGATTCATCATTCCTGATTCATGATTCACCATTCCTGATTCCTGATTCGTCATTCCTCTTTCCTGATTCATCATTCCTGATTCCTGATACATCATTCATCATTCCTGATTCATCATTCCTTATTCCTGATTCATCATTCCTGATTCCTGATTCATCATTCATCATTCATCATTCCTGATTCATCATTCATCATTCCTGATTCGTCATTCATCATTCCTGATTCATCATTCCTGATTCCTGATTCCTGATTCATCATTCCTGATTCCTGATTCCTGATTCATTAATACTGATTCATTATTCCTGATTCATCATTCATCATTCCTGATTCATCATTCCTGCTTCCTGATTCCTGATTCATCATTCCTGATTCACCATTCCTGATTCATCATTCCTGATTCCTGATTCATCATTCATGATTCCTGATTCATCATTCCTGATTCCTGATTCATCATTCCTGATTCCTGATTCATCATTCCTGATTCCTGATTCATCATTCCTGATTCATGATTCACCATTCCTGATTCCTGATTCATCATTCCTCTTTCCTGATTCATCATTCCTGATTCCTGATTCATCATTCCTGATTCCTGATTCATCATTCCTGATTCCTGATTAATCACTCCTGATTCCTGATTCCTGATTCCTGATTCATCATTCCTGATTCATCATTCCTGATTCCTGATTCATCATTGCTGATTCCTGATTCGTCATTCATCATTCCTGATTCCTGATTCATCATTCCTGATTCATCATTCATCATTCCTGATTGATCATTGCTGATTCCTGATTCATCATTCCTGATTGCTGATTCATCATTCCTGATGCATCATTCCTGATTCATCATTCCTGATTCCTGTTTCATTATTCCTGATTCCTGATTCATGATTCACCATTCCTGATTCCTGATTCATCATTCCTGATTCCTGATTCATCATTCCTGATTCATGATTCACCATTCCTGATTCCTGATTCATCATTCCTCTTTCCTGATTCATCATTCCTGATTCCTGATTCATCATTCCTGATTCCTGATTCATCATTCCTGATTCCTGATTAATCACTCCTGATTCCTGATTCCTGATTCCTGATTCATCATTCCTGATTCATCATTCCTGATTCCTGATTCATCATTGCTGATTCCTGATTCGTCATTCATCATTCCTGATTCCTGATTCATCATTCCTGATTCATCATTCATCATTCCTGATTGATCATTGCTGATTCCTGATTCATCATTCCTGATTGCTGATTCATCATTCCTGATGCATCATTCCTGATTCATCATTCCTGATTCCTGTTTCATTATTCCTGATTCCTGATTCATGATTCACCATTCCTGATTCCTGATTCGTCATTCCTCTTTCCTGATTCATCATTCCTGATTCCTGATACAGCATTCATCATTCCTGATTCATCATTCCTGATTCCTGATTCATCATTCCTGATTCCTGATTGATCATTCATCATTCCTGATTGATCATTCCTCATTCCTGATTCATCATTCCTGATTCCTGATTGATCATTCCTCATTCCTGATTGATCATTCCTCATTCCTGATTCATCATTCCTGATTCTTGATTCATCATTCCTGATTCCTGATTAATCAGTCCTGATTCCTGATTCCTGATTCATCATTCCTGATTCATCAATCCTGATTCATCATTCATCATTCCTGATTCATCATTCCTGATTCCTGATTCATCATTGCTGATTCCTGATTCATCATTCATCATTCCTGATTTCTGATTCATCATTCCTGATTCATCATTCCTGATTCCTGATTCATCATTCATCATTCCTGATTCATCATTCCTGATTCCTGATTCATCATTCCTGATTCCTGATTCCTGATTCATCATTCCCGATTCATCATTCATCATTCCTGATTCATCATTCCTGATTCCTGATTCCTGATTCATCATTCATCATTCCTGATTCATCATTCCTCATTCCTGATTCATCATTCCTGATTCCTGATTGATCATTCCTCATTCCTGATTGATCATTCCTCATTCCTGATTCATCATTCCTGATTCTTGATTCATCATTCCTGATTCCTGATTAATCACTCCTGATTCCTAATTCCTGATTCATCATTCCTGATTCATCATTCATCATTCCTGATTCATCATTCATCATTCCTGATTCATCATTCCTGATTCCTGATTCATCATTGCTGATTCCTGATTCATAATTCATCATTCCTGATTCCTGATTCATCATTCCTGATTCATCATTCATCATTCCTGATTCATCATTCCTGATTCCTGATTCATCATTCCTGATTCCTGATTAATCAATCCTGATTCCTGATTCCTGATTCATGATTCATCATTCCTGATTCATCATTCCTGATTCCTGACTCATCATTCATCATTCCTGATTCATCATTCCTTATTCCTGATTCCTGATTCATGATTCACCATTCCTGATTCCTGATTCGTCATTCCTCTTTCCTGATTCATCATTCCTGATTCCTGATATATCATTCATCATTCCTGATTCCTGATTCATCATTCCTGATTCCTGATTCATCATTCATCATTCCTGATTCATCATTCCTCATTCCTGATTCATCATTCCTCATTCCTGATTCATCATTCCTCATTCCTGATTGATCATTCCTCATTCCTGATTGATCATTCCTGATTCCTGATTCATCATTCCTGATTCCTGATTAATCACTCCTGATTCCTGATTCCTGATTCATCATTCCTGATTCATCAATCCTGATTCATCATTCATCATTCCTGATTCATCATTCCTGATTCCTGATTCATATTTGCTGATTCCTGATTCATCATTCATCATTCCTGATTCCTGATTCATCATTCCTGATTCATCATTCATCATTCCTGATTCATCATTCATCATTCCTGAGTCATCATTGCTGATTCCTGATTCATCATTCATCATTCCTGATTCATCATTGCTGATTCCTGATTCATCATTCATCATTCCTGATTCATCATTCATCATTCCTGATTCATCATTCCTGATTCCTGACTCATCATTCATCATTCCTGATTCATTATTCCTTATTCCTGATTCATCATTCCTGATTCCTGATTCATCATTCCTGATTCCTGATTCCTGATTCATCATTCCTGATTCCTGATTCCTGATTCATCATTCCCGATTCATCATTCATCATGCATCATTCCTGATTCATCATTCCTGATTCCTGATTCCTGATTCATCATTCATCATTCCTGATTCATCATTCCTCATTCCTGATTCATCATTCCTGATTCCTGGTTGATCATTCCTCATTCCTGATTCATCATTCCTGATTCTTGATTCATCATTGCTGATTCCTGATTCATCATTCATCATTCCTGATTCCTGATTCATCATTCCTGATTCATCATTCATCATTCCTGATTCATCATTCCTGATTCCTGATTCCTGATTCATCATTCCCGATTCATCATTCATCATTCCTGATTCATCATTCCTGATTCATCATTCCTGATTCCTTTTTCATTATTCCTGATTCCTGATTCATCATTCCTCATTCCTGATTCATCATTCCTGATTCCTGATTGATCATTCCTCATTCCTGATTGATCATTCCTCATTCCTGATTCATCATTCCTGATTCTTGATTCATCATTCCTGATTCCCGTTTCATTATTCCTGATTCCTGATTCATGATTCACCATTCCTGATTCCTGATTCGTCATTCCTCTTTCCTGATTCATCATTCCTGATTCCTGATACAGCATTCATCATTCCTGATTCATCATTCCTGATTCCTGATTCATCATTCCTGATTCCTGATTGATCATTCATCATTCCTGATTGATCATTCCTCATTCCTGATTCATCATTCCTGATTCCTGATTGATCATTCCTCATTCCTGATTGATCATTCCTCATTCCTGATTCATCATTCCTGATTCTTGATTCATCATTCCTGATTCCTGATTAATCAGTCCTGATTCCTGATTCCTGATTCATCATTCCTGATTCATCAATCCTGATTCATCATTCATCATTCCTGATTCATCATTCCTGATTCCTGATTCATCATTGCTGATTCCTGATTCATCATTCATCATTCCTGATTTCTGATTCATCATTCCTGATTCATCATTCCTGATTCCTGATTCATCATTCATCATTCCTGATTCATCATTCCTGATTCCTGATTCATCATTCCTGATTCCTGATTCCTGATTCATCATTCCCGATTCATCATTCATCATTCCTGATTCATCATTCCTGATTCCTGATTCCTGATTCATCATTCATCATTCCTGATTCATCATTCCTCATTCCTGATTCATCATTCCTGATTCCTGATTGATCATTCCTCATTCCTGATTGATCATTCCTCATTCCTGATTCATCATTCCTGATTCTTGATTCATCATTCCTGATTCCTGATTAATCACTCCTGATTCCTAATTCCTGATTCATCATTCCTGATTCATCATTCATCATTCCTGATTCATCATTCATCATTCCTGATTCATCATTCATCATTCCTATTCATCATTCTCTGATTCCTGATTCATCATTGCTGATTCCTGATTCATAATTCATCATTCCTGATTCCTGATTCATCATTCCTGATTCATCATTCATCATTCCTGATTCATCATTCCTGATTCCTGATTCATCATTCCTGATTCCTGGATTCATCATTCCTGATTCATCTTTCCTGATTCATCATTCCTGATTCATCATTCCTGATATCATCATTTCATCATTCCTGATTCCTGATTCATCATTCCTGATTCATCATTCATCATTCCTGATTCATCATCCATAATTCCTGAATCATCATTCCTGATTTCTGATTCATCATTCCTGATTCCTGATTCATCATTCCTGATTCATCATTCCTGATTACTGACTCATCATTCATCATTCCTGATTCATCATTCCTTATTCCTGATTCATCATTCCTGATCCTGATTCCTGATTCATCATTCCTGATTCATCATTCCTGATTCCTGATTGATCATTCCTCATTCCTGATTGATCATTCCTGATTCCTGATTCATCATTCCTGATTCCTGATTAATCACTCCTGATTCCTGATTCCTGATTCATCATTCCTGATTCATCAATCCTGATTCATCATTCATCATTCCTGATTCATCATTCCTGATTCCTGATTCATATTTGCTGATTCCTGATTCATCATTCATCATTCTGATTCCTGATTCATCATTCTGATTCATCATTCATCATTCCTGATTCATCATTCATCATTCCTGAGTCATCATTGCTGATTCCTGATTCATCATTCATCATTCCTGATTCATCATTTGCTGATTCCTGATTCATCATTCATCATTCTTATTCATCATTCATCATTCCTGATTCATCATTCCTGATTCCTGACTCATCATTCATCATTCCTGATTCATCATTCCTTATTCCTGATTCATCATTCCTGATTCTGATTCATCATTCATCATTCCTGATTCCTGATTCATCATTCCTGATTCCTGATTCCTGATTCATCATTCCCGATTCATCATTCATCATGCATCATTCCTGATCATCATTCCTGAATTCCTGATTCCTGATTCATCATTCATCATTCCTGATTCATCATTCCTCATTCCTGATTCATCATTCCTGATCCTGGTTGATCAATTCCTCATTCCTGATTCATCATTCCTGATTCTTGATTCATCATTGCTGATTCCTGATTCATCGTTCATCATTCCTGATTCCTGATTCATCATTCCCTGATTCATCATTCATCATTCCTGATTCATCATTCCTGATTCCTGATTCCTGATTCATCATTCCCGATTCATCATTCACATCATTCCTGATTCATCATTCCTGATTCATCATTCTGATTCCTTTTTCATTATTCCTGATTCCTGATTCATCATTCCTCATTCCTGATTCATCATTCCTGATTCCTGATTGATCATTCCTCATTCCTGGATTGATCATTCCTCATTCTGATTCATCATTCCTGATTCTTGATTCATCATTCCTGATTCCTGTTTCATTATTCCTGATTCCTGATTCATGATTCACCAATTCCTGATTCCTGATTCGTCATTCCTCTTTCCTGATTCATCATTCCTGATTCCTGATACAGCATTCATCATTCCTGATTCATCATTCCTGATTCCCTGATTCATCATTCCTGATTCCTGATTGATCATTCATCATTCCTGATTGATCATTCCTCATTCCTGATTCATCATTCCTGATTCCTGATTGATCATTCCTCATTCCTGATTGATCATTCCTCATTCCTGATTCATCATTCCTGATTCTTGATTCATCATTCCTGATTCCTGATTAATCAGTCCTGATTCCTGATTCCTGATTCATCATTCCTGATTCATCAATCCTGATTCATCATTCATCATTCCTGATTCATCATTCCTGATTCCTGATTCATCATTGCTGATTCCTGATTCATCATTCATCATTCCTGATTTCTGATTCATCATTCCTGATTCATCATTCCTGATTCCTGATTCATCATTCATCATTCCTGATTCATCATTCCTGATTCCTGATTCATCATTCCTGATTCCTGATTCCTGATTCATCATTCCCGATTCATCATTCATCATTCCTGATTCATCATTCCTGATTCCTGATTCCTGATTCATCATTCATCATTCCTGATTCATCATTCCTCATTCCTGATTCATCATTCCTGATTCCTGATTGATCATTCCTCATTCCTGATTGATCATTCCTCATTCCTGATTCATCATTCCTGATTCTTGATTCATCATTCCTGATTCCTGATTAATCACTCCTGATTCCTAATTCCTGATTCATCATTCCTGATTCATCATTCATCATTCCTGATTCATCATTCATCATTCCTGATTCATCATTCCTGATTCCTGATTCATCATTGCTGATTCCTGATTCATAATTCATCATTCCTGATTCCTGATTCATCATTCCTGATTCATCATTCATCATTCCTGATTCATCATTCCTGATTCCTGATTCATCATTCCTGATTCCTGATTAATCAATCCTGATTCCTGATTCCTGATTCATGATTCATCATTCCTGATTCATCATTCCTGATTCCTGACTCATCATTCATCATTCCTGATTCATCATTCCTTATTCCTGATTCCTGATTCATGATTCACCATTCCTGATTCCTGATTCGTCATTCCTCTTTCCTGATTCATCATTCCTGATTCCTGATATATCATTCATCATTCCTGATTCCTGATTCATCATTCCTGATTCCTGATTCATCATTCATCATTCCTGATTCATCATTCCTCATTCCTGATTCATCATTCCTCATTCCTGATTCATCATTCCTCATTCCTGATTGATCATTCCTCATTCCTGATTGATCATTCCTGATTCCTGATTCATCATTCCTGATTCCTGATTAATCACTCCTGATTCCTGATTCCTGATTCATCATTCCTGATTCATCAATCCTGATTCATCATTCATCATTCCTGATTCATCATTCCTGATTCCTGATTCATATTTGCTGATTCCTGATTCATCATTCATCATTCCTGATTCCTGATTCATCATTCCTGATTCATCATTCATCATTCCTGATTCATCATTCATCATTCCTGAGTCATCATTGCTGATTCCTGATTCATCATTCATCATTCCTGATTCATCATTGCTGATTCCTGATTCATCATTCATCATTCCTGATTCATCATTCATCATTCCTGATTCATCATTCCTGATTCCTGACTCATCATTGCTGATTCCTGATTCATAATTCATCATTCCTGATTCCTGATTCATCATTCCTGATTCATCATTCATCATTCCTGATTCATCATTCCTGATTCCTGATTCATCATTCCTGATTCCTGATTAATCAATCCTGATTCCTGATTCCTGATTCATGATTCATCATTCCTGATTCATCATTCCTGATTCCTGACTCATCATTCATCATTCCTGATTCATCATTCCTTATTCCTGATTCCTGATTCATGATTCACCATTCCTGATTCCTGATTCGTCATTCCTCTTTCCTGATTCATCATTCCTGATTCCTGATATATCATTCATCATTCCTGATTCCTGATTCATCATTCCTGATTCCTGATTCATCATTCATCATTCCTGATTCATCATTCCTCATTCCTGATTCATCATTCCTCATTCCTGATTCATCATTCCTCATTCCTGATTGATCATTCCTCATTCCTGATTGATCATTCCTGATTCCTGATTCATCATTCCTGATTCCTGATTAATCACTCCTGATTCCTGATTCCTGATTCATCATTCCTGATTCATCAATCCTGATTCATCATTCATCATTCCTGATTCATCATTCCTGATTCCTGATTCATATTTGCTGATTCCTGATTCATCATTCATCATTCCTGATTCCTGATTCATCATTCCTGATTCATCATTCATCATTCCTGATTCATCATTCATCATTCCTGAGTCATCATTGCTGATTCCTGATTCATCATTCATCATTCCTGATTCATCATTGCTGATTCCTGATTCATCATTCATCATTCCTGATTCATCATTCATCATTCCTGATTCATCATTCCTGATTCCTGACTCATCATTCATCATTCCTGATTCATCATTCCTTATTCCTGATTCATCATTCCTGATTCCTGATTCATCATTCATCATTCCTGATTCCTGATTCATCATTCCTGATTCCTGATTCCTGATTCATCATTCCCGATTCATCATTCATCATGCATCATTCCTGATTCATCATTCCTGATTCCTGATTCCTGATTCATCATTCATCATTCCTGATTCATCATTCCTCATTCCTGATTCATCATTCCTGATTCCTGGTTGATCATTCCTCATTCCTGATTCATCATTCCTGATTCTTGATTCATCATTGCTGATTCCTGATTCATCATTCATCATTCCTGATTCCTGATTCATCATTCCTGATTCATCATTCATCATTCCTGATTCATCATTCCTGATTCCTGATTCCTGATTCATCATTCCCGATTCATCATTCATCATTCCTGATTCATCATTCCTGATTCATCATTCCTGATTCCTTTTTCATTATTCCTGATTCCTGATTCATCATTCCTCATTCCTGATTCATCATTCCTGATTCCTGATTGATCATTCCTCATTCCTGATTGATCATTCCTCATTCCTGATTCATCATTCCTGATTCTTGATTCATCATTCCTGATTCCTGTTTCATTATTCCTGATTCCTGATTCATGATTCACCATTCCTGATTCCTGATTCGTCATTCCTCTTTCCTGATTCATCATTCCTGATTCCTGATACAGCATTCATCATTCCTGATTCATCATTCCTGATTCCTGATTCATCATTCCTGATTCCTGATTGATCATTCATCATTCCTGATTGATCATTCCTCATTCCTGATTCATCATTCCTGATTCCTGATTGATCATTCCTCATTCCTGATTGATCATTCCTCATTCCTGATTCATCATTCCTGATTCTTGATTCATCATTCCTGATTCCTGATTAATCAGTCCTGATTCCTGATTCCTGATTCATCATTCCTGATTCATCAATCCTGATTCATCATTCATCATTCCTGATTCATCATTCCTGATTCCTGATTCATCATTGCTGATTCCTGATTCATCATTCATCATTCCTGATTTCTGATTCATCATTCCTGATTCATCATTCCTGATTCCTGATTCATCATTCATCATTCCTGATTCATCATTCCTGATTCCTGATTCATCATTCCTGATTCCTGATTCCTGATTCATCATTCCCGATTCATCATTCATCATTCCTGATTCATCATTCCTGATTCCTGATTCCTGATTCATCATTCATCATTCCTGATTCATCATTCCTCATTCCTGATTCATCATTCCTCATTCCTGATTGATCATTCCTCATTCCTGATTGATCATTCCTCATTCCTGATTCATCATTCCTGATTCTTGATTCATCATTCCTGATTCCTGATTAATCACTCCTGATTCCTAATTCCTGATTCATCATTCCTGATTCATCATTCATCATTCCTGATTCATCATTCATCATTCCTGATTCATCATTCCTGATTCCTGATTCATCATTGCTGATTCCTGATTCATAATTCATCATTCCTGATTCCTGATTCATCATTCCTGATTCATCATTCATCATTCCTGATTCATCATTCCTGATTCCTGATTCATCATTCCTGATTCCTGATTAATCAATCCTGATTCCTGATTCCTGATTCATGATTCATCATTCCTGATTCATCATTCCTGATTCCTGACTCATCATTCATCATTCCTGATTCATCATTCCTTATTCCTGATTCCTGATTCATGATTCACCATTCCTGATTCCTGATTCGTCATTCCTCTTTCCTGATTCATCATTCCTGATTCCTGATATATCATTCATCATTCCTGATTCCTGATTCATCATTCCTGATTCCTGATTCATCATTCATCATTCCTGATTCATCATTCCTCATTCCTGATTCATCATTCCTCATTCCTGATTGATCATTCCTCATTCCTGATTGATCATTCCTCATTCCTGATTGATCATTCCTGATTCCTGATTCATCATTCCTGATTCCTGATTAATCACTCCTGATTCCTGATTCCTGATTCATCATTCCTGATTCATCAATCCTGATTCATCATTCATCATTCCTGATTCATCATTCCTGATTCCTGATTCATATTTGCTGATTCCTGATTCATCATTCATCATTCCTGATTCCTGATTCATCATTCCTGATTCATCATTCATCATTCCTGATTCATCATTCATCATTCCTGAGTCATCATTGCTGATTCCTGATTCATCATTCATCATTCCTGATTCATCATTGCTGATTCCTGATTCATCATTCATCATTCCTGATTCCTGACTCATCATTCATCATTCCTGATTCATCATTCCTTATTCCTGATTCATCATTCCTGATTCCTGATTCATCATTCATCATTCCTGATTCCTGATTCATCATTCATCATTCCTGATTCCTGATTCATCATTCCTGATTCCTGATTCCTGATTCATCATTCCCGATTCATCATTCATCATTCATCATTCCTGATTCATCATTCCTGATTCCTGATTCCTGATTCATCATTCATCATTCCTGATTCATCATTCCTCATTCCTGATTCATCATTCCTGATTCCTGGTTGATCATTCCTCATTCCTGATTCATCATTCCTGATTCTTGATTCATCATTGCTGATTCCTGATTCATCATTCATCATTCCTGATTCCTGATTCATCATTCCTGATTCATCATTCATCATTCCTGATTCATCATTCCTGATTCCTGATTCCTGATTCATCATTCCCGATTCATCATTCATCATTCCTGATTCATCATTCCTGATTCATCATTCCTGATTCCTTTTTCATTATTCCTGATTCCTGATTCATCATTCCTGATTCATGATTCACCATTCCTGATTCCTGATTCGTCATTCCTCTTTCCTGATTCATCATTCCTGATTCCTGATACATCATTCATCATTCCTGATTCATCATTCCTTATTCCTGATTCATCATTCCTGATTCCTGATTCATCATTCATCATTCATCATTCCTGATTCATCATTCATCATTCCTGATTCGTCATTCATCATTCCTGATTCATCATTCCTGATTCCTGATTCCTGATTCATCATTCCTGATTCCTTTTTCATTATTCCTGATTCCTGATTCATCATTCCTGATTCATGATTCACCATTCCTGATTCCTGATTCGTCATTCCTCTTTCCTGATTCATCATTCCTGATTCCTGATACATCATTCATCATTCCTGATTCATCATTCCTTATTCCTGATTCATCATTCCTGATTCCTGATTCATCATTCATCATTCATCATTCCTGATTCATCATTCATCATTCCTGATTCGTCATTCATCATTCCTGATTCATCATTCCTGATTCCTGATTCCTGATTCATCATTCCTGATTCCTGATTCCTGATTCATCATTACTGATTCATTATTCCTGATTCATCATTCATCATTCCTGATTCATCATTCCTGCTTCCTGATTCCTGATTCATCATTCCTGATTCACCATTCCTGATTCATCATTCCTGATTCCTGATTCATCATTCATGATTCCTGATTCATCATTCCTGATTCCTGATTCATCATTCCTGATTCCTGATTCATCATTCCTGATTCCTGATTCATCATTCCTGATTCATGATTCACCATTCCTGATTCCTGATTCATCATTCCTCTTTCCTGATTCATCATTCCTGATTCCTGATTCATCATTCCTGATTCCTGATTCATCATTCCTGATTCCTGATTAATCACTCCTGATTCCTGATTCCTGATTCCTGATTCATCATTCCTGATTCATCATTCCTGATTCCTGATTCATCATTGCTGATTCCTGATTCGTCATTCATCATTCCTGATTCCTGATTCATCATTCCTGATTCATCATTCATCATTCCTGATTGATCATTGCTGATTCCTGATTCATCATTCCTGATTGCTGATTCATCATTCCTGATGCATCATTCCTGATTCATCATTCCTGATTCCTGATTCATCATTCCTGATTCCTGATTCCTGATTCATCATTCCCGATTCATCATTCATCATTCCTGATTCATCATTCCTGATTCCTGATTCCTGATTCATCATTCATCATTCCTGATTCATCATTCCTCATTCCTGATTCATCATTCCTGATTCCTGATTGATCATTCCTCATTCCTGATTGATCATTCCTCATTCCTGATTCATCATTCCTGATTCTTGATTCATCATTCCTGATTCCTGATTAATCACTCCTGATTCCTAATTCCTGATTCATCATTCCTGATTCATCATTCATCATTCCTGATTCATCATTCATCATTCCTGATTCATCATTCCTGATTCCTGATTCATCATTGCTGATTCCTGATTCATAATTCATCATTCCTGATTCCTGATTCATCATTCCTGATTCATCATTCATCATTCCTGATTCATCATTCCTGATTCCTGATTCATCATTCCTGATTCCTGATTAATCAATCCTGATTCCTGATTCCTGATTCATGATTCATCATTCCTGATTCATCATTCCTGATTCCTGACTCATCATTCATCATTCCTGATTCATCATTCCTTATTCCTGATTCCTGATTCATGATTCACCATTCCTGATTCCTGATTCGTCATTCCTCTTTCCTGATTCATCATTCCTGATTCCTGATATATCATTCATCATTCCTGATTCCTGATTCATCATTCCTGATTCCTGATTCATCATTCATCATTCCTGATTCATCATTCCTCATTCCTGATTCATCATTCCTCATTCCTGATTCATCATTCCTCATTCCTGATTGATCATTCCTCATTCCTGATTGATCATTCCTGATTCCTGATTCATCATTCCTGATTGCTGATTAATCACTCCTGATTCCTGATTCCTGATTCATCATTCCTGATTCATCAATCCTGATTCATCATTCATCATTCCTGATTCATCATTCCTGATTCCTGATTCATATTTGCTGATTCCTGATTCATCATTCATCATTCCTGATTCCTGATTCATCATTCCTGATTCATCATTCATCATTCCTGATTCATCATTCATCATTCCTGAGTCATCATTGCTGATTCCTGATTCATCATTCATCATTCCTGATTCATCATTGCTGATTCCTGATTCATCATTCATCATTCCTGATTCATCATTCATCATTCCTGATTCATCATTCCTGATTCCTGACTCATCATTCATCATTCCTGATTCATCATTCCTTATTCCTAATTCATCATTCCTGATTCCTGATTCATCATTCATCATTCCTGATTCCTGATTCATCATTCCTGATTCCTGATTCCTGATTCATCATTCCCGATTCATCATTCATCATTCATCATTCCTGATTCATCATTCCTGATTCCTGATTCCTGATTCATCATTCATCATTCCTGATTCATCATTCCTCATTCCTGATTCATCATTCCTGATTCCTGGTTGATCATTCCTCATTCCTGATTCATCATTCCTGATTCTTGATTCATCATTGCTGATTCCTGATTCATCATTCATCATTCCTGATTCCTGATTCATCATTCCTGATTCATCATTCATCATTCCTGATTCATCATTCCTGATTCCTGATTCCTGATTCATCATTCCCGATTCATCATTCATCATTCCTGATTCATCATTCCTGATTCATCATTCCTGATTCCTTTTTCATTATTCCTGATTCCTGATTCATCATTCCTGATTCATGATTCACCATTCCTGATTCCTGATTCGTCATTCCTCTTTCCTGATTCATCATTCCTGATTCCTGATACATCATTCATCATTCCTGATTCATCATTCCTTATTCCTGATTCATCATTCCTGATTCCTGATTCATCATTCATCATTCATCATTCCTGATTCATCATTCATCATTCCTGATTCGTCATTCATCATTCCTGATTCATCATTCCTGATTCCTGATTCCTGATTCATCATTCCTGATTCCTTTTTCATTATTCCTGATTCCTGATTCATCATTCCTGATTCATGATTCACCATTCCTGATTCCTGATTCGTCATTCCTCTTTCCTGATTGATCATTCCTGATTCCTGATACATCATTCATCATTCCTGATTCATCATTCCTTATTCCTGATTCATCATTCCTGATTCCTGATTCATCATTCATCATTCATCATTCCTGATTCATCATTCATCATTCCTGATTCGTCATTCATCATTCCTGATTCATCATTCCTGATTCCTGATTCCTGATTCATCATTCCTGATTCCTGATTCCTGATTCATCATTACTGATTCATTATTCCTGATTCATCATTCATCATTCCTGATTCATCATTCCTGCTTCCTGATTCCTGATTCATCATTCCTGATTCACCATTCCTGATTCATCATTCCTGATTCCTGATTCATCATTCATGATTCCTGATTCATCATTCCTGATTCCTGATTCATCATTCCTGATTCCTGATTCATCATTCCTGATTCCTGATTCATCATTCCTGATTCATGATTCACCATTCCTGATTCCTGATTCATCATTCCTCTTTCCTGATTCATCATTCCTGATTCCTGATTCATCATTCCTGATTCCTGATTCATCATTCCTGATTCCTGATTAATCACTCCTGATTCCTGATTCCTGATTCCTGATTCATCATTCCTGATTCATCATTCCTGATTCCTGATTCATCATTGCTGATTCCTGATTCGTCATTCATCATTCCTGATTCCTGATTCATCATTCCTGATTCATCATTCATCATTCCTGATTGATCATTGCTGATTCCTGATTCATCATTCCTGATTGCTGATTCATCATTCCTGATGCATCATTCCTGATTCATCATTCCTGATTCCTGTTTCATTATTCCTGATTCCTGATTCATGATTCACCATTCCTGATTCCTGATTCGTCATTCCTCTTTCCTGATTCATCATTCCTGATTCCTGATACAGCATTCATCATTCCTGATTCATCATTCCTGATTCCTGATTCATCATTCCTGATTCCTGATTGATCATTCATCATTCCTGATTCATCATTCCTGATTCCTGATTGATCATTCCTCATTCCTGATTGATCATTCCTCATTCCTGATTCATCATTCCTGATTCCTGATTGATCATTCCTCATTCCTGATTGATCATTCCTCATTCCTGATTGATCATTCCTCATTCCTGATTGATCATTCCTGATTCTTGATTCATCATTCCTGATTCCTGATTAATCACTCCTGATTCCTGATTCCTGATTCATCATTCCTGATTCATCAATCCTGATTCATGATTCATCATTCCTGATTCATCATTCCTGATTCCTGATTCATCATTGCTGATTCCTGATTCATCATTCATCATTCCTGATTCCTGATTCATCATTCCTGATTCCTGATTCATCATTCCTGATTCATCATTCATCATTCCTGATTCATCATTCATCATTCCTGATTCATCATTGCTGATTCCTGATTCATCATTCATCATTCCTGATTCCTGATTCATCATTCATCATTCCTGATTCATCATTCATCATTCCTGATTCATCATTCCTGATTCCTGACTCATCATTCATCATTCCTGATTCATCATTCCTTATTCCTGATTCATCATTCCTGATTCCTGATTCCTGATTCACAATTCCTGATTCCTGATTCGTCATTCCTCTTTCCTGATTCATCATTCCTGATTCCTGATATATCATTCATCATTCCTGATTCATCATTCCTGATTCCTGATTCATCATTCCTGATTCCTGATTCATCATTCATCATTCCTGATTCATCATTCCTCATTCCTGATTCATCATTCCTCATTCCTGATTCATCATTCCTCATTCCTGATTGATCATTCCTCATTCCTGATTCATCATTCCTGATTCTTGATTCATCATTCCTGATTCCTGATTAATCACTCCTGATTCCTGATTCCTGATTCATCATTCCTGATTCATCAATCCTGATTCATCATTCATCATTCTTGATTCCTGATTCATCATTCCTGATTCATATTTGCTGATTCCTGATTCATCATTCATCATTCCTGATTCCTGATTCATCATTCCTGATTCATCATTCATCATTCCTGATTCATCATTCATCATTCCTGAGTCATCATTGCTGATTCCTGATTCATCATTCATCATTCCTGATTCATCATTGCTGATTCCTGATTCATCATTCATCATTCCTGATTCATCATTCATCATTCCTGATTCATCATTCCTGATTCCTGACTCATCATTCATCATTCCTGATTCATCATTCCTTATTCCTGATTCATCATTCCTGATTCCTGATTCATCATTCATCATTCCTGATTCCTGATTCATCATTCCTGATTCCTGATTCCTGATTCATCATTCCCGATTCATCATTCATCATTCATCATTCCTGATTCATCATTCCTGATTCCTGATTCCTGATTCATCATTCATCATTCCTGATTCATCATTCCTCATTCCTGATTCATCATTCCTGATTCCTGGTTGATCATTCCTCATTCCTGATTCATCATTCCTGATTCTTGATTCATCATTGCTGATTCCTGATTCATCATTCATCATTCCTGATTCCTGATTCATCATTCCTGATTCATCATTCATCATTCCTGATTCATCATTCCTGATTCCTGATTCCTGATTCATCATTCCCGATTCATCATTCATCATTCCTGATTCATCATTCCTGATTCATCATTCCTGATTCCTTTTTCATTATTCCTGATTCCTGATTCATCATTCCTGATTCATGATTCACCATTCCTGATTCCTGATTCGTCATTCCTCTTTCCTGATTCATCATTCCTGATTCCTGATACATCATTCATCATTCCTGATTCATCATTCCTTATTCCTGATTCATCATTCCTGATTCCTGATTCATCATTCATCATTCATCATTCCTGATTCATCATTCATCATTCCTGATTCGTCATTCATCATTCCTGATTCATCATTCCTGATTCCTGATTCCTGATTCATCATTCCTGATTCCTTTTTCATTATTCCTGATTCCTGATTCATCATTCCTGATTCATGATTCACCATTCCTGATTCCTGATTCGTCATTCCTCTTTCCTGATTGATCATTCCTGATTCCTGATACATCATTCATCATTCCTGATTCATCATTCCTTATTCCTGATTCATCATTCCTGATTCCTGATTCATCATTCATCATTCATCATTCCTGATTCATCATTCATCATTCCTGATTCGTCATTCATCATTCCTGATTCATCATTCCTGATTCCTGATTCCTGATTCATCATTCCTGATTCCTGATTCCTGATTCATCATTACTGATTCATTATTCCTGATTCATCATTCATCATTCCTGATTCATCATTCCTGCTTCCTGATTCCTGATTCATCATTCCTGATTCACCATTCCTGATTCATCATTCCTGATTCCTGATTCATCATTCATGATTCCTGATTCATCATTCCTGATTCCTGATTCATCATTCCTGATTCCTGATTCATCATTCCTGATTCCTGATTCATCATTCCTGATTCATGATTCACCATTCCTGATTCCTGATTCATCATTCCTCTTTCCTGATTCATCATTCCTGATTCCTGATTCATCATTCCTGATTCCTGATTCATCATTCCTGATTCCTGATTAATCACTCCTGATTCCTGATTCCTGATTCCTGATTCATCATTCCTGATTCATCATTCCTGATTCCTGATTCATCATTGCTGATTCCTGATTCGTCATTCATCATTCCTGATTCCTGATTCATCATTCCTGATTCATCATTCATCATTCCTGATTGATCATTGCTGATTCCTGATTCATCATTCCTGATTGCTGATTCATCATTCCTGATGCATCATTCCTGATTCATCATTCCTGATTCCTGTTTCATTATTCCTGATTCCTGATTCATGATTCACCATTCCTGATTCCTGATTCGTCATTCCTCTTTCCTGATTCATCATTCCTGATTCCTGATACAGCATTCATCATTCCTGATTCATCATTCCTGATTCCTGATTCATCATTCCTGATTCCTGATTGATCATTCATCATTCCTGATTCATCATTCCTGATTCCTGATTGATCATTCCTCATTCCTGATTGATCATTCCTCATTCCTGATTCATCATTCCTGATTCCTGATTGATCATTCCTCATTCCTGATTGATCATTCCTCATTCCTGATTGATCATTCCTCATTCCTGATTGATCATTCCTGATTCTTGATTCATCATTCCTGATTCCTGATTAATCACTCCTGATTCCTGATTCCTGATTCATCATTCCTGATTCATCAATCCTGATTCATGATTCATCATTCCTGATTCATCATTCCTGATTCCTGATTCATCATTGCTGATTCCTGAATCATCATTCATCATTCCTGATTCCTGATTCATCATTCCTGATTCCTGATTCATCATTCCTGATTCATCATTCATCATTCCTGATTCATCATTCATCATTCCTGATTCATCATTGCTGATTCCTGATTCATCATTCATCATTCTTGATTCCTGATTCATCATTCATCATTCCTGATTCATCATTCATCATTCCTGATTCATCATTCCTGATTCCTGACTCATCATTCATCATTCCTGATTCATCATTCCTTATTCCTGATTCATCATTCCTGATTCCTGATTCCTGATTCACAATTCCTGATTCCTGATTCGTCATTCCTCTTTCCTGATTCATCATTCCTGATTCCTGATATATCATTCATCATTCCTGATTCATCATTCCTGATTCCTGATTCATCATTCCTGATTCCTGATTCATCATTCATCATTCCTGATTCATCATTCCTCATTCCTGATTCATCATTCCTCATTCCTGATTCATCATTCCTCATTCCTGATTGATCATTCCTCATTCCTGATTCATCATTCCTGATTCTTGATTCATCATTCCTGATTCCTGATTAATCACTCCTGATTCCTGATTCCTGATTCATCATTCCTGATTCATCAATCCTGATTCATCATTCATCATTCTTGATTCCTGATTCATCATTCCTGATTCATCATTCATCATTCCTGATTCATCATTCATCATTCCTGATTCATCATTGCTGATTCCTGATTCATCATTCATCATTCCTGATTCATCATTGCTGATTCCTGATTCATCATTCATCATTCCTGATTCATCATTCATCATTCCTGATTCATCATTCCTGATTCCTGACTCATCATTCATCATTCCTGATTCATCATTCCTTATTCCTGATTCATCATTCATCATTCCTGATTCATCATTCATCATTCCTGATTCATCATTCCTGATTCCTGATTCATCATTCCTGATTCCTGATTCCTGATTCATCATTCCCGATTCATCATTCATCATTCCTGATTCATCATTGCTGATTCCTGATTCATCATTCATCATTCCTGATTCATCATTCATCATTCCTGATTCATCATTCCTGATTCCTGACTCATCATTCATCATTCCTGATTCATCATTCCTTATTCCTGATTCATCATTCCTGATTCCTGATTCATCATTCATCATTCCTGATTCCTGATTCATCATTCCTGATTCCTGATTCCTGATTCATCATTCCCGATTCATCATTCATCATTCATCATTCCTGATTCATCATTCCTGATTCCTGATTCCTGATTCATCATTCATCATTCCTGATTCATCATTCCTCATTCCTGATTCATCATTCCTGATTCCTGGTTGATCATTCCTCATTCCTGATTCATCATTCCTGATTCTTGATTCATCATTGCTGATTCCTGATTCATCATTCATCATTCCTGATTCCTGATTCATCATTCCTGATTCATCATTCATCATTCCTGATTCATCATTCCTGATTCCTGATTCCTGATTCATCATTCCCGATTCATCATTCATCATTCCTGATTCATCATTCCTGATTCATCATTCCTGATTCCTTTTTCATTATTCCTGATTCCTGATTCATCATTCCTGATTCATGATTCACCATTCCTGATTCCTGATTCGTCATTCCTCTTTCCTGATTCATCATTCCTGATTCCTGATACATCATTCATCATTCCTGATTCATCATTCCTTATTCCTGATTCATCATTCCTGATTCCTGATTCATCATTCATCATTCATCATTCCTGATTCATCATTCATCATTCCTGATTCGTCATTCATCATTCCTGATTCATCATTCCTGATTCCTGATTCCTGATTCATCATTCCTGATTCCTTTTTCATTATTCCTGATTCCTGATTCATCATTCCTGATTCATGATTCACCATTCCTGATTCCTGATTCGTCATTCCTCTTTCCTGATTGATCATTCCTGATTCCTGATACATCATTCATCATTCCTGATTCATCATTCCTTATTCCTGATTCATCATTCCTGATTCCTGATTCATCATTCATCATTCATCATTCCTGATTCATCATTCATCATTCCTGATTCGTCATTCATCATTCCTGATTCATCATTCCTGATTCCTGATTCCTGATTCATCATTCCTGATTCCTGATTCCTGATTCATCATTACTGATTCATTATTCCTGATTCATCATTCATCATTCCTGATTCATCATTCCTGCTTCCTGATTCCTGATTCATCATTCCTGATTCACCATTCCTGATTCATCATTCCTGATTCCTGATTCATCATTCATGATTCCTGATTCATCATTCCTGATTCCTGATTCATCATTCCTGATTCCTGATTCATCATTCCTGATTCCTGATTCATCATTCCTGATTCATGATTCACCATTCCATTCCTGATTCATGATTCACCATTCCTGATTCCTGATTCATCATTCCTCTTTCCTGATTCATCATTCCTGATTCCTGATTCATCATTCCTGATTCCTGATTTCATCATTCCTGATTCCTGATTAATCACTCCTGATTCCTGATTCCTGATTCCTGATTCATCATTCCTGATTCATCATTCCTGATTCCTGATTCATCATTGGCTGATTCCTGATTCGTCATTCATCATTCCTGATTCCTGATTCATCATTCCTGATTCATCATTCATCATTCCTGATTGATCATTGCTGATTCCTGATTCATCATTCCTGATTGCTGATTCATCATTCCTGATGCATTCATTCCTGATCATCATTCCTGATTCCTGTTTCATTATTCCTGATTCCTGATTCATGATTCACCATTCTGATTCCTGATTCGTCATTCCTCTTTCCTGATTCATCATTCCTGATTCCTGATACAGCATTCATCATTCCTGATTCATCATTCCTGATTCCTGATTCATCATTCCTGATTCCTGATTGATCATTCATCATTCCTGATTCATCATTCCTGATTCCTGATTGATCATTCCTCATTCCTGATTGATCATTCCTCATTCCTGATTCATCATTCCTGATTCCTGATTGATCATTCCTCATTCCTGATTGATCATTCCTCATTCCTGATTGATCATTCCTCATTCCTGATTGATCATTCCTGATTCTTGATTCCATCATTCCTGATTCCTGATTAATCACTCCTGATTCCTGATTCCTGATTCATCATTCCTGATTCATCAATCCTGATTCATGATTCATCATTCCTGATTCATCATTCCTGATTCCTGATTCCATCATTGCTGATTCCTGATTCATCATTCATCATTCCTGATTCCTGATTCATCATTCCTGATTCCTGATTCATCATTCCTGATTCATCATTCATCATTCCTGATTCATCATTCATCATCCTGATTCATCATTGCTGATTCCTGATTCATCATTCATCATTCCTGATTCCTGATTCATCATTCATCATTCCTGATTCATCATTCATCATTCCTGATTCATCATTCCTGATTCCTGACTCATCATTCATCATTCCTGATTCATCATTCCTTATTCCTGATTCATCATTCCTGATTCCTGATTCCTGATTCACAATTCCTGATTCCTGATTCGTCATTCCTCTTTCCTGATTCATCATTCCTGATTCCTGATATATCATTCATCATTCCTGATTCATCATTCCTGATTCCTGATTCATCATTCCTGATTCCTGATTCATCATTCATCATTCCTGATTCATCATTCCTCATTCCTGATTCATCATTCCTCATTCCTGATTCATCATTCCTCATTCCTGATTGATCATTCCTCATTCCTGATTCATCATTCCTGATTCTTGATTCATCATTCCTGATTCCTGATTAATCACTCCTGATTCCTGATTCACTGATTCATCATTCCTGATTCATCAATTCTGATTCATCATTCATCATTCTTGATTCCTGATTCATCATTCATCATTCCTGATTCATCATTCATCATTCCTGATTCATCATTGCTGATTCCTGATTCATCATTCATCATTCCTGATTCATCATTGCTGATTCCTGATTCATCATTCATCATTCCTGATTCATCATTCATCATTCCTGATTCATCATTCCTGATTCCTGACTCATCATTCATCATTCCTGATTCATCATTCCTTATTCCTGATTCATCATTCATCATTCCTGATTCATCATTCATCATTCCTGATTCATCATTCCTGATTCCTGATTCATCATTCCTGATTCCTGATTCCTGATTCATCATTCCCGATTCATCATTCATCATTCCTGATTCATCATTCCTGATTCCCTGATTCCTGATTCATCATTCATCATTCCTGATTCATCATTCCTCATTCCTGATTCATCATTCCTGATTCCTGATTGATCATTCCTCATTCCTGATTGATCATTCTCATTCCTGATTCATCATTCCTGATTCTTGATTCATCATTCCTGATTCCTGATTAATCACTCCTGATTCCTAATTCTGATTCATCATTCCTGATTCATCATTCATCATTCCTGATTCATCATTCATCATTCCTGATTCATCATTCCTGATTCCTGATTCATCATTCCTGATTCATCATTCATCATTCCTGATTCATCATTCATCATTCCTGATTCCTGATTCATCATTCCTGATTCCTGATTCCTGATTCATCATTCATCATTCCTGATTCATCATTCCTTATTCCTGATTCATCATTCCTGATTCCTGATTCCTGATTCACAATTCCTGATTCCTGATTCGTCATTCCTCTTTCCTGATTCATCATTCCTGATTCCTGATATATCATTCATCATTCCTGATTCATCATTCCTGATTCCTGATTCATCATTCCTGATTCCTGATTCATCATTCATCATTCCTGATTCATCATTCCTCATTCCTGATTCATCATTCCTCATTCCTGATTCATCATTCCTCATTCCTGATTGATCATTCCTCATTCCTGATTCATCATTCCTGATTCTTGATTCATCATTCCTGATTCCTGATTAATCACTCCTGATTCCTGATTCCTGATTCATCATTCCTGATTCATCAATCCTGATTCATCATTCATCATTCTTGATTCCTGATTCATCATTCCTGATTCATCATTCATCATTCCTGATTCATCATTCATCATTCCTGATTCATCATTGCTGATTCCTGATTCATCATTCATCATTCCTGATTCATCATTGCTGATTCCTGATTCATCATTCATCATTCCTGATTCATCATTCATCATTCCTGATTCATCATTCATCATTCCTGATTCATCATTCCTGATTCCTGATTCATCATTCCTGATTCCTGATTCCTGATTCATCATTCCCGATTCATCATTCATCATTCCTGATTCATCATTCCTGATTCCTGATTCCTGATTCATCATTCATCATTCCTGATTCATCATTCCTCATTCCTGATTCATCATTCCTGATTCCTGATTGATCATTCCTCATTCCTGATTGATCATTCCTCATTCCTGATTCATCATTCCTGATTCTTGATTCATCATTCCTGATTCCTGATTAATCACTCCTGATTCCTAATTCCTGATTCATCATTCCTGATTCATCATTCATCATTCCTGATTCATCATTCATCATTCCTGATTCATCATTCCTGATTCCTGATTCATCATTGCTGATTCCTGATTCATAATTCATCATTCCTGATTCATCATTCCTGATTCATCATTCATCATTCCTGATTCATCATTCCTGATTCCTGATTCATCATTCCTGATTCCTGATTAATCACTCCTGATTCCTGATTCCTGATTCCTGATTCATCATTCCTGATTCATCATTCCTGATTCCTGATTCATCATTGCTGATTCCTGATTCATCATTCATCATTCCTGATTCCTGATTCATCATTCCTGATTCATCATTCATCATTCCTGATTGATCATTGCTGATTCCTGATTCATCATTCCTGATTCCTGATTCATCATTCCTGATTGCTGATTCATCATTCCTGATGCATCATTCCTGATTCATCATTCCTGATTCCTGTTTCATTATTCCTGATTCCTGATTCATCATTCCTGATTCATGATTCACCATTCCTGATTCCTGATTCGTCATTCCTCTTTCCTGATTCATCATTCCTGATTCCTGATACATCATTCATCATTCCTGATTCATCATTCCTTATTCCTGATTCATCATTCCTGATTCATCATTCATCATTCATCATTCCTGATTCCTGATTCATCATTCCTGATTCGTCATTCATCATTCCTGATTCCTGATTCATCATTCATCATTCCTGATTCATCATTCCTGATTCCTGATTCATCATTCCTGATTCCTGATTCATTATTCCTGATTCATCATTCATCATTCATCATTCCTGATTCATCATTCCTGATTCCTGATTCCTGATTCATCATTCATCATTCCTGATTCATCATTCCTCATTCCTGATTCATCATTCCTGATTCCTGATTGATCATTCCTCATTCCTGATTGATCATTCCTCATTCCTGATTCATCATTCCTGATTCATCATTCCTGATTCATGATTCACCATTCCTGATTCCTGATTCATCATTCCTCTTTCCTGATTCATCATTCCTGATTCCTGATTCATCATTCCTGATTCCTGATTCATCATTCCTGATTCCTGATTAATCACTCCTGATTCCTGATTCCTGATTGCTGATTCATCATTCCTGATTCATCATTCCTGATTCATCATTCCTGATTCCTGATTCATCATTGCTGATTCCTGATTCGTCATTCATCATTCCTGATTCCTGATTCATCATTCCTGATTCATCATTCATCATTCCTGATTGATCATTGCTGATTCCTGATTCATCATTCCTGATTGCTGATTCATCATTCCTAATGCATCATTCCTGATTCATCATTCCTGATTCCTGTTTCATTATTCCTGATTCCTGATTCATGATTCACCATTCCTGATTCCTGATTCGTCATTCCTCTTTCCTGATTCATCATTCCTGATTCCTGATACATCATTCATCATTCCTGATTCATCATTCCTGATTCCTGATTCATCATTCCTGATTCCTGATTCATCATTCATCATTCCTGATTGATCATTCCTCATTCCTGATTCATCATTCCTGATTCCTGATTGATCATTCCTCATTCCTGATTGATCATTCCTCATTCCTGATTCATCATTCCTGATTCTTGATTCATCATTCCTGATTCCTGATTAATCACTCCTGATTCCTGATTCCTGATTCATCATTCCTGATTCATCAATCCTGATTCATCATTCATCATTCCTGATTCATCATTCCTGATTCCTGATTCATCATTGCTGATTCCTGATTCATCATTCATCATTCCTGATTCCTGATTCATCATTCCTGATTCATCATTCATCATTCCTGATTCATCATTGCTGATTCCTGATTCATAATTCATCATTCCTGATTCCTGATTCATCATTCCTGATTCATCATTCATCATTCCTGATTCATCATTCCTGATTCCTGATTCATCATTCCTGATTCCTGATTAATCAATCCTGATTCCTGATTCCTGATTCATGATTCATCATTCCTGATTCATCATTCCTGATTCCTGACTCATCATTCATCATTCCTGATTCATCATTCCTTATTCCTGATTCCTGATTCATGATTCACCATTCCTGATTCCTGATTCGTCATTCCTCTTTCCTGATTCATCATTCCTGATTCCTGATATATCATTCATCATTCCTGATTCCTGATTCATCATTCCTGATTCCTGATTCCTCATTCATCATTCCTGATTCATCATTCCTCATTCCTGATTCATCATTCCTCATTCCTGATTCATCATTCCTCATTCCTGATTGATCATTCCTCATTCCTGATTGATCATTCCTGATTCCTGATTCATCATTCCTGATTCCTGATTAATCACTCCTGATTCCTGATTCCTGATTCATCATTCCTGATTCATCAATCCTGATTCATCATTCATCATTCCTGATTCATCATTCCTGATTCCTGATTCATATTTGCTGATTCCTGATTCATCATTCATCATTCCTGATTCCTGATTCATCATTCCTGATTCATCATTCATCATTCCTGATTCATCATTCATCATTCCTGAGTCATCATTGCTGATTCCTGATTCATCATTCATCATTCCTGATTCATCATTGCTGATTCCTGATTCATCATTCATCATTCCTGATTCATCATTCATCATTCCTGATTCATCATTCCTGATTCCTGACTCATCATTCATCATTCCTGATTCATCATTCCTTATTCCTGATTCATCATTCCTGATTCCTGATTCATCATTCATCATTCCTGATTCCTGATTCATCATTCCTGATTCCTGATTCCTGATTCATCATTCCCGATTCATCATTCATCATTCATCATTCCTGATTCATCATTCCTGATTCCTGATTCCTGATTCATCATTCATCATTCCTGATTCATCATTCCTCATTCCTGATTCATCATTCCTGATTCCTGGTTGATCATTCCTCATTCCTGATTCATCATTCCTGATTCTTGATTCATCATTGCTGATTCCTGATTCATCATTCATCATTCCTGATTCCTGATTCATCATTCCTGATTCATCATTCATCATTCCTGATTCATCATTCCTGATTCCTGATTCCTGATTCATCATTCCCGATTCATCATTCATCATTTCCTGATTCATCATTCCTGATTCCTGATTCATCATTCCTGATTCCTGATTAATCACTCCTGATTCCTGATTCCTGATTGCTGATTCATCATTCCTGATTCATCATTCCTGATTCATCATTCCTGATTCCTGATTCATCATTGCTGATTCCTGATTCGTCATTCATCATTCCTGATTCCTGATTCATCATTCCTGATTCATCATTCATCATTCCTGATTGATCATTGCTGATTCCTGATTCATCATTCCTGATTGCTGATTCATCATTCCTGATGCATCATTCCTGATTCATCATTCCTGATTCCTGTTTCATTATTCCTGATTCCTGATTCATGATTCACCATTCCTGATTCCTGATTCGTCATTCCTCTTTCCTGATTCATCATTCCTGATTCCTGATACATCATTCATCATTCCTGATTCATCATTCCTGATTCCTGATTCATCATTCCTGATTCCTGATTCATCATTCATCATTCCTGATTGATCATTCCTCATTCCTGATTCATCATTCCTGATTCCTGATTGATCATTCCTCATTCCTGATTGATCATTCCTCATTCCTGATTCATCATTCCTGATTCTTGATTCATCATTCCTGATTCCTGATTAATCACTCCTGATTCCTGATTCCTGATTCATCATTCCTGATTCATCAATCCTGATTCATCATTCATCATTCCTGATTCATCATTCCTGATTCCTGATTCATCATTGCTGATTCCTGATTCATCATTCATCATTCCTGATTCCTGATTCATCATTCCTGATTCATCATTCATCATTCCTGATTCATCATTCATCATTCCTGATTCATCATTCCTGATTCCTGATTCCTGATTCATCATTCCCGATTCATCATTCATCATTCCTGATTCATCATTCCTGATTCCTTTTTCATTATTCCTGATTCCTGATTCATCATTCCTGATTCATGATTCACCATTCCTGATTCCTGATTCGTCATTCCTCTTTCCTGATTCATCATTCCTGATTCCTGATACATCATTCATCATTCCTGATTCATCATTCCTTATTCCTGATTCATCATTCCTGATTCCTGATTCATCATTCTTCATTCATCATTCCTGATTCATCATTCATCATTCCTGATTCGTCATTCATCATTCCTGATTCATCATTCCTGATTCCTGATTCCTGATTCATCATTCCTGATTCCTGATTCCTGATTCATTAATACTGATTCATTATTCCTGATTCATCATTCATCATTCCTGATTCATCATTCCTGCTTCCTGATTCCTGATTCATCATTCCTGATTCACCATTCCTGATTCATCATTCCTGATTCCTGATTCATCATTCATGATTCCTGATTCATCATTCCTGATTCCTGATTCATCATTCCTGATTCCTGATTCATCATTCCTGATTCCTGATTCATCATTCCTGATTCATGATTCACCATTCCTGATTCCTGATTCATCATTCCTCTTTCCTGATTCATCATTCCTGATTCCTGATTCATCATTCCTGATTCCTGATTCATCATTCCTGATTCCTGATTAATCACTCCTGATTCCTGATTCCTGATTCCTGATTCATCATTCCTGATTCATCATTCCTGATTCCTGATTCATCATTGCTGATTCCTGATTCGTCATTCATCATTCCTGATTCCTGATTCATCATTCCTGATTCATCATTCATCATTCCTGATTGATCATTGCTGATTCCTGATTCATCATTCCTGATTGCTGATTCATCATTCCTGATGCATCATTCCTGATTCATCATTCCTGATTCCTGTTTCATTATTCCTGATTCCTGATTCATGATTCACCATTCCTGATTCCTGATTCGTCATTCCTCTTTCCTGATTCATCATTCCTGATTCCTGATACAGCATTCATCATTCCTGATTCATCATTCCTGATTCCTGATTCATCATTCCTGATTCCTGATTGATCATTCATCATTCCTGATTGATCATTCCTCATTCCTGATTCATCATTCCTGATTCCTGATTGATCATTCCTCATTCCTGATTGATCATTCCTCATTCCTGATTCATCATTCCTGATTCTTGATTCATCATTCCTGATTCCTGATTAATCAGTCCTGATTCCTGATTCCTGATTCATCATTCCTGATTCATCAATCCTGATTCATCATTCATCATTCCTGATTCATCATTCCTGATTCCTGATTCATCATTGCTGATTCCTGATTCATCATTCATCATTCCTGATTTCTGATTCATCATTCCTGATTCATCGTTCCTGATTCCTGATTCATCATTCATCATTCCTGATTCATCATTCCTGATTCCTGATTCATCATTCCTGATTCCTGATTCCTGATTCATCATTCCCGATTCATCATTCATCATTCCTGATTCATCATTCCTGATTCCTGATTCCTGATTCATCATTCATCATTCCTGATTCATCATTCCTCATTCCTGATTCATCATTCCTGATTCCTGATTGATCATTCCTCATTCCTGATTGATCATTCCTCATTCCTGATTCATCATTCCTGATTCTTGATTCATCATTCCTGATTCCTGATTAATCACTCCTGATTCCTAATTCCTGATTCATCATTCCTGATTCATCATTCATCATTCCTGATTCATCATTCATCATTCCTGATTCATCATTCCTGATTCCTGATTCATCATTGCTGATTCCTGATTCATAATTCATCATTCCTGATTCCTGATTCATCATTCCTGATTCATCATTCATCATTCCTGATTCATCATTCCTGATTCCTGATTCATCATTCCTGATTCCTGATTAATCACTCCTGATTCCTGATTCCTGATTCATGATTCATCATTCCTGATTCATCATTCCTGATTCCTGACTCATCATTCATCATTCCTGATTCATCATTCCTTATTCCTGATTCCTGATTCATGATTCACCATTCCTGATTCCTGATTCGTCATTCCTCTTTCCTGATTCATCATTCCTGATTCCTGATATATCATTCATCATTCCTGATTCCTGATTCATCATTCCTGATTCCTGATTCATCATTCATCATTCCTGATTCATCATTCCTCATTCCTGATTCATCATTCCTCATTCCTGATTCATCATTCCTCATTCCTGATTGATCATTCCTCATTCCTGATTGATCATTCCTGATTCCTGATTCATCATTCCTGATTCCTGATTAATCACTCCTGATTCCTGATTCCTGATTCATCATTCCTGATTCATCAATCCTGATTCATCATTCATCATTCCTGATTCATCATTCCTGATTCCTGATTCATATTTGCTGATTCCTGATTCATCATTCATCATTCCTGATTCCTGATTCATCATTCCTGATTCATCATTCATCATTCCTGATTCATCATTCATCATTCCTGATTCATCATTGCTGATTCCTGATTCATCATTCATCATTCCTGATTCATCATTGCTGATTCCTGATTCATCATTCATCATTCCTGATTCATCATTCATCATTCCTGATTCATCATTCCTGATTCCTGACTCATCATTCATCATTCCTGATTCATCATTCCTTATTCCTGATTCATCATTCCTGATTCCTGATTCATCATTCATCATTCCTGATTCCTGATTCATCATTCCTGATTCCTGATTCCTGATTCATCATCCCGATTCATCATTCATCATTCATCATTCCTGATTCATCATTCCTGATTCCTGATTCCTGATTCATCATTCATCATTCCTGATTCATCATTCCTCATTCCTGATTCATCATTCCTGATTCCTGGTTGATCATTCCTCATTCCTGATTCATCATTCCTGATTCTTGATTCATCATTGCTGATTCCTGATTCATCATTCATCATTCCTGATTCCTGATTCATCATTCCTGATTCATCATTCATCATTCCTGATTCATCATTCCTGATTCCTGATTCCTGATTCATCATTCCCGATTCCATCATTCATCATTCCTGATTCATCATTCCTGATTCATCATTCCTGATTCCTTTTTTCATTATTCCTGATTCCTGATTCATCATTCCTGATTCATGATTCACCATTCCTGATTCCTGATTCGTCATTCCTCTTTCCTGATTCATCATTCCTTGATTCCTGATACATCATTCATCATTCCTGATTCATCATTCCTTATTCCTGATTCATCATTCCTGATTCCTGATTCATCATTCATCATTCATCATTCCTGATTCATCATTCATCATTCCTGATTCGTCATTCATCATTCCTGATTCATCATTCCCTGATTCCTGATTCCTGATTCATCATTCCTGATTCCTGATTCCTGATTCATCATTACTGATTCATTATTCCTGATTCATCATTCATCATTCCTGATTCATCATGTCCTGCTTCCTGATTCCTGATTCATCATTCCTGATTCACCATTCCTGATTCATCATTCCTGATTCCTGATTCATCATTCATGATTCCTGATTCATCATTCCTGATTCCTGATTCATCATTCCTGATTCCTGATTCATCATTCCCTGATTCCTGATTCATCATTCCTGATTCATGATTCACCATTCCTGATTCCTGATTCATCATTCCTCTTTCCTGATTCATCATTCCTGATTCCTGATTCATCATTCCTGATTCCTGATTCATCATTCCTGATTCCTGATTAATCACTCCTGATTCCTGATTCCTGATTCCTGATTCATCATTCCTGATTCATCATTCCTGATTCATCATTCCTGATTCCTGATTCATCATTGCTGATTCCTGATTCGTCATTCATCATTCCTGATTCCTGATTCATCATTCCTGATTCATCATTCATCATTCCTGATTGATCATTGCTGATTCCTGATTCATCATTCCTGATTGCTGATTCATCATTCCTGATGCATCATTCCTGATTTCATCATTCCTGATTCCTGTTTCATTATTCCTGATTCCTGATTCATGATTCACCATTCTGATTCCTGATTCGTCATTCCTCTTTCCTGATTCATCATTCCTGATTCCTGATACAGCATTCATCATTCCTGATTCATCATTCCTGATTCCTGATTCATCATTCCTGATTCCTGATTGATCATTCATCATTCCTGATTGGATCATTCCTCATTCCTGATTCATCATTCCTGATTCCTGATTGATCATGTCCTCATTCCTGATTGATCATTCCTCATTCCTGATTCATCATTCCTGATTCTTGATTCATCATTCCTTATTCCTGATTTAATCACTCCTGATTCCTGATTCCTGATTCATCATTCCTGATTCATCAATCCTGATTCATCATTCATCATTCCTGATTCATCATTCCTGATTCCTGATTCATCATTGCTGATTCCTGATTCATCATTCATCATTCCTGATTCCTGATTCATCATTCCTGATTCATCATTCATCATTCCTGATTCATCATTCATCAATCCTGATTCCTGATTCATCATTCCTGATTCCTGATTCCTGATTCATCATTCCCGATTCATCATTCATCATTCCTGATTCATCATTCCTGATTCCTGATTCCTGATTCATCATTCATCATTCCTGATTCATCATTCCTCATTCCTGATTCATCATTCCTGATTCCTGATTGATCATTCCTCATTCCTGATTGATTCATTCCTCATTGCCTGATTCATCATTCCTGATTCTTGATTCATCATTCCTGATTCCTGATTAATCACTCCTGATTCCTAATTCCTGATTCATCATTCCTGATTCATCATTCATCATTCCTGATTCATCATTCATCACTTCCTGATTCATCATTCATCATTCCTGATTCATCATTCCTGATTCCTGATTCATCATTGCTGATTCCTGATTCATAATTCATCATTCCTGATTCCTGATTCATCATTCCTGATTCATCATTCATCATTCCTGATTCATCATTCCTGATTCCTGATTCATCATTCCTGATTCCTGATTAATCACTCCAGATTCCTGATTCCTGATTCATGATTCATCATTCCTGATTCATCATTCTGATTCCTGACTCATCATTCATCATTCCTGATTCATCATTCCTTATTCCTGATTCCTGATTCATGATTCACCATTCCTGATTCCTGATTCGTCATTCCTCTTTCCTGATTCATCATTCCTGATTCCTGATATATCATTCATCATTCCTGATTCCTGATTCATCATTCCTGATTCCTGATTCATCATTCATCATTCCTGATTCATCATTCCTCATTCCTGATTCATCATTCCTCATTCCTGATTCATCATTCCTCATTCCTGATTGATCATTCCTCATTCCTGATTCATCATTCCTGATTCCTGATTCATCATTCCTGATTCCTGATTAATCACTCCTGATTCCTGATTCCTGATTCATCATTCCTGATTCAACAATCCTGATTCATCATTCATCATTCCTGATTCATCATTCCTGATTCCTGATTCATATTTGCTGATTCCTGATTCATCATTCATCATTCCTGATTCCTGATTCATCATTCCTGATTCATCATTCATCATTCCTGATTCATCATTCATCATTCCTGATTCATCATTGCTGATTCCTGATTCATCATTCATCATTCCTGATTCATCATTGCTGATTCCTGATTCATCATTCATCATTCCTGATTCATCATTCATCATTCCTGATTCATCATTCCTGATTCCTGACTCATCATTCATCATTCCTGATTCATCATTCCTTATTCCTGATTCATCATTCCTGATTCCTGATTCATCATTCATCATTCCTGATTCCTGATTCATCATTCCTGATTCCTGATTCCTGATTCATCATTCCCGATTCATCATTCATCATTCATCATTCCTGATTCATCATTCCTGATTCCTGATTCCTGATTCATCATTCCTGATTCATCATTCCTCATTCCTGATTCATCATTCCTGATTCCTGGTTGATCATTCCTCATTCCTGATTCATCATTCCTGATTCTTGATTCATCATTCCTGATTCCTGATTAATCACTCCTGATTCCTAATTCCTGATTCATCATTCCTGATTCATCATTCATCATTCCTGATTCATCATTCATCATTCCTGATTCATCATTCCTGATTCATCATTCCTGATTCCTGATTCATCATTGCTGATTACTGATTCATAATTCATCATTCCTGATTCCTGAATCATCATTGCTGATTCATCATTCATCATTCCTGATTCCTGATTCATCATTCCTGATTCATCATTCCTGATTCCTGATTCATCATTCCTGATTCATCATTCCTGATTCATCATTCCTGATTCATCATTCCTGATTCCTGATTCATCATTGCTGATTCCTGATTCATCATTCATCATTGCTGATTCATCATTCCTGATTCATCTTTCCTGATTCATCATTCATCATTCCTGATTCATCATTCCTGATTCCTGATTCCTGATTCATCATTGCTGATTCATCATTCCTGATTCATCATTCCTGATTCATCATTCATCATTCCTGATTCATCATTCCTGATTCCTGATTCCTGATTCATCATTCCTGATTCATCATTCCTGATTTCTGATTCATCATTCATCATTCCTGATTCCTGATTCATGATTCCTGATTCATCATTCCTGATTCATCATTCCTGATCCATCATTCATTATTCCTGATTCATCATTCCTGATTCCTGATTCATCATTGCTGATTCCTGATTCATCATTCATCATTGCTGATTCCTGATTCATCATTCATCATTCCTGATTCCTAATTCATCATTCCTGATTCATCATTCATCATTCCTGATTCCTGATTCATCATTCCTGATTCATAATTCATCATTCCTGATTCATCATCCATAATTCCTGAATCATCATTCCTGATTCCTGATTCATCATTCCTGATTCCTGATTCATCATTCCTGATTCATCATTCCTGATTACTGACTCATCATTCATCATTCCTGATTCATCATTCCTGATTCATCATTCATCATACCTCATTCATCATTCCTTATTCCTGATTCATCATTCCTGATTCCTGATTCATCATTCATCATTCCTGATTCATCATTCATCATTCATCATTCCTGATTCGTCATTCATCTATGAATTTGCTGGAATCTATGAATTTGCTGGAAAGATGGAATCTCTCCGTTTGAGAATTTTACGGCACATTCGACGTTTTTAATATTAGCTCGCGGTCAGGAATCTATGAATTTGCTGGAAAGATGGAATCTCTCCGTTTGAGAATTTTACGGCACATTCGACGTTTTCAATATTAGCTCGCGATCAGGAATCTATGAATTTGCTGGAAAGATGGAATCTCTCCTTTTGAGAATTTTACGGCACATTCGACGTTTTTAATATTAGCTCGCGGTCAGGAATGTATGAATTTGCTGGAAAGATGGAATCTCTCCGTTTGAGAATTTTACGGCACATTCGACGTTTTTAATATTAGCTCGCGATCAGGAATCTATGAATTTGCTGGAAAGATGGAATCTCTCCGTTTGAGAATTTTACGGCACATTCGACGTTTTTAATATTAGCTCGCGGTCAGGAATCTATGAATTTGCTGGAAAGATGGAATCTCTCCGTTTGAGAATTTTACGGCACATTCGACGTTTTTAATATTAGCTCGCGATCAGGAATCTATGAATTTGCTGGAAAGATGGAATCTCTCCGTTTGAGAAATTTACGGCACATTCGACGTTTTTAATATTAGCTCGCGGTCAGGAATCTATGAATTTGCTGGAAAGATGGAATCTCTCCGTTTGAGAATTTTACGGCACATTCGACGTTTTTAATATTAGCTCGCGGTCAGGAATCTATGAATTTGCTGGAAAGATGGAATCTCTCCGTTTGAGAATTTTACGGCACATTCGACGTTTTTAATATTAGCTCGCGGTCAGGAATCTATGAATTTGCTGGAAAGATGGAATCTCTCCGTTTGAGAATTTTACGGCACATTCGACGTTTTCAATATTAGCTCGCGATCAGGAATCTATGAATTTGCTGGAAAGATGGAATCTCTCCGTTTGAGAATTTTACGGCACATTCGACGTTTTTAATATTAGCTCGCGGTCAGGAATGTATGAATTTGCTGGAAAGATGGAATCTCTCCGTTTGAGAATTTTACGGCACATTCGACGTTTTTAATATTAGCTCGCGATCAGGAATCTATGAATTTGCTGGAAAGATGGAATCTCTCCGTTTGAGAATTTTACGGCACATTCGACGTTTTTAATAATAGCTCGCGGTCAGGAATCTATGAATTTGCTGGAAAGATGGACTCTCTCCGTTTGAGAATTTTACGGCACATTCGACGTTTTTAATATTAGCTCGCGATCAGGAATCTATGAATTTGCTGGAAAGATGGAATCTCTCCGTTTGAGAAATTTACGGCACATTCGACGTTTTTAATATTAGCTCGCGGTCAGGAATCTATGAATTTGCTGGAAAGATGGAATCTCTCCGTTTGAGAATTTTACGGCACATTCGACGTTTTTAATATTAGCTCGCGGTCAGCAATCTATGAATTTGCTGGAAAGATGGAATCTCTCCGTTTGAGAATTTTACGGCACATTCGACGTTTTTAATATTAGCTCGCGGTCAGGAATCTATGAATTTGCTGGAAAGATGGAATCTCTCCGTTTGAGAATTTTACGGCACATTCGACGTTTTTAATATTAGCTCGCGGTCAGGAATCTATGAATTTGCTGGAAAGATGGAATCTCTCCGTTTGAGAATTTTACGGAACATTCGACGTTTTTAATATTAGCTCGCGATCAGGAATCTATGAATTTGCTGGAAAGATGGAATCTCTCCGTTTGAGAAATTTACGGCACATTCGACGTTTTTAATATTAGCTCGCGGTCAGGAATCTATGAATTTGCTGGAAATGATGGAATCTCCTCCGTTTGAGAATTTTACGGCACATTCGACGTTTTTAATATTAGCTCGCGGTCAGGAATCTATGAATTTTGCTGGGAAAGATGGAATCTCTCCGTTTGAGAATTTTACGGCACATTCGACGTTTTTAATATTAGCTCGCGGTCAGGAATCTATGAATTTGCTGGAAAGATGGAATCTCTCCGTTTGAGAATTTTACGGCACATTCGACGTTTTTAATATTAGCTCGCGGTCAGGAATCTATGAATTTGCTGGAAAGATGGAATCTCTCCGTTTGAGAATTTTACGGCACATTCGACGTTTTTAATATTAGCTCGCGGTCAGGAATCTATGAATTTGCTGGAAAGATGGAATCTCTCCGTTGAGAATTTTACGGAACATTCGACGTTTTTTAATATTAGCTCGCGATCAGGAATCTATGAATTTGCTGGAAAGATGGAATCTCTCCGTTTGAGAAATTTACGGCACATTCGACGTTTTTAATATTAGCTCGCGGTCAGGAATCTATGAATTTGCTGGAAAGATGGAATCTCTCCGTTGAGAATTTTACGGCACATTCGACGTTTTTAATATTAGCTCGCGGTCAGGAATCTATGAATTTGCTGGAAAGATGGAATCTCTCCGTTTGAGAATTTTACGGCACATTCGACGTTTTTAATATTAGCTCGCGGTCAGGAATCTATGAATTTGCTGGAAAGATGGAATCTCTCCGTTTGAGAATTTTACGGCACATTCGACGTTTTTAATATTAGCTCGCGGTCAGGAATCTATGAATTTGCTGGAAAGATGGAATCTCTCCGTTTGAGAATTTTACGGCACATTCGACGTTTTTAATATTAGCTCGCGGTCAGGAATCTATGAATTTGCTGGAAAGATGGAATCTCTCCGTTTGAGAATTTTACGGCACATTCGACGTTTTTAATATTAGCTCGCGGTCAGGAATCTATGAATTTGCTGGAAAGATGGAATCTCTCCGTTTGAGAATTTTACGGCACATTCGACGTTTTTAATATTAGCTCGCGATCAGGAATCTATGAATTTGTTGGAAAGATGGAATCTCTCCGTTTGAGAAATTTACGGCACATTCGACGTTTTTAATATTAGCTCGCGGTCAGGAATCTATGAATTTGCTGGAAAGATGGAATCTCTCCGGTTGAGAATTTTACGGCACATTCGACGTTTTTAATATTAGCTCGCGGTCAGGAATCTATGAATTTGCTGGAAAGATGGAATCTCTCCGTTTGAGAATTTTACGGCACATTCGACGTTTTTAATATTAGCTCGCGGTCAGGAATCTATGAATTTGCTGGAAAGATGGAATCTCTCCGTTTGAGAATTTTACGGCACATTCGACGTTTTTAATATTAGCTCGCGGTCAGGAATCTATGAATTTGCTGGAAAGATGGAATCTCTCCGTTTGAGAAATTTACGGCACATTCGACGTTTTTAATATTAGCTCGCGGTCAGGAATCTATGAATTTGCTGGAAAGATGGAATCTCTCCGTTTGAGAAATTTACGGCACATTCGACGTTTTTAATATTAGCTCGCGGTCAGGAATCTATGAATTTGCTGGAAAGATGGAATCTCTCCGGTTGAGAATTTTACGGCACATTCGACGTTTTTAATATTAGCTCGCGGTCAGGAATCTATGAATTTGCTGGAAAGATGGAATCTCTCCGTTTGAGCATTTTACGGCACATTCGACGTTTTTAATATTAGCTCGCGGTCAGGAATCTATGAATTTGCTGGAAAGATGGAATCTCTCCGTTTGAGAATTTTACGGCACATTCGACGTTTTTAATATTAGCTCGCGGTCAGGAATCTATGAATTTGCTGGAAAGATGGAATCTCTCCGTTTGAGAATTTTACGGCACATTCGACGTTTTTAATATTAGCTCGCGGTCAGGAATCTATGAATTTGCTGGAAAGATGGAATCTCTCCGTTTGAGAATTTTACGGCACATTCGACGTTTTTAATATTAGCTCGCGGTCAGGAATCTATGAATTTGCTGGAAAGATGGAATCTCTCCGTTTGAGAATTTTACGGCACATTCGACGTTTTTAATATTAGCTCGCGGTCAGGAATCTATGAATTTGCTGGAAAGATGGAATCTCTCCGTTTGAGAATTTTACGGCACATTCGACGTTTTTAATATTAGCTCGCGGTCAGGAATCTATGAATTTGCTGGAAAGATGGAATCTCTCCGTTTGATAATTTTACGGCACATTCGACGTTTTTAATATTAGCTCGCGGTCAGGAATCTATGAATTTGCTGGAAAGATGGAATCTCTCGGTTTGAGAATTTTACGGCACATTCGACGTTTTTAATATTAGCTCGCGGTCAGGAATCTATGAATTTGCTGGAATCTCTCCGTTTGAGAATTTTACGGCACATTCGACGTTTTTAATATTAGCTCGCGGTCAGGAATCTATGAATTTGCTGGAAAGATGGAATCTCTCCGTTTGAGAATTTTACGGCACATTCGACGTTTTTAATATTAGCTCGCGGTCAGGAATCTATGAATTTGCTGGAAAGATGGAATCTCTCCGTTTGAGAATTTTACGGCACATTCGACGTTTTTAATATTAGCTCGCGATCGGGAATCTATGAATTTGCTGGAAAGATGGAATCTCTCCGTTTGAGAATTTTACGGCACATTCGACGTTTTTAATATTAGCTCGCGGTTAGGAATCTATTAATTTGCTGGAAAGATGGAATCTGTCCGTCATTCCTGATTCCTGATTCATCATTCATCATTCATCATTCATCATTCATCATTCCTGATTCCTGATTCATCATTCCTGATTCCTGATTCCTGATTCATCATTACTGATTCATTATTCCTGATTCATCATTCATCATTCCTGATTCATCATTCCTGATTCCTGATTCCTGATTCATCATTCCTGATTCACCATTCATCATTCTTGATTCATGATTCACCATTCCTGATTCCTGATTCGTCATTCCTCTTTCCTGATTCATCATTCCTGATTCCTGATACATCATTCATCATTCCTGATTCCTGATTCATCATTCCTGATTCATCATTCATCATTCCTGATTCATCATTCATCATTCCTGATTCATCATTCCTGATTCCTGATTCCTGATTCATATTTCCCGATTCATCATTCATCATTCCTGATTCATCATTCCTGATTCCTGTTTCATTATTCCTGATTCCTGATTCATCATTCCTGATTCATGATTCACCATTCCTGATTCCTGATTCGTCATTCCTCTTTCCTGATTCATCATTCCTGATTCCTGATACATCATTCATCATTCCTGATTCATCATTCCTTATTCCTGATTCATCATTCCTGATTCCTGATTCATCATTCATCATTCATCATTCCTGATTCATCATTCATCATTCCTGATTCGTCATTCATCATTCCTGATTCATCATTCCTGATTCCTGATTCCTGATTCATCATTCCTGATTCCTGATTCCTGATTCATCATTACTGATTCATTATTCCTGATTCATCATTCATCATTCCTGATTCATCATTCCTGCTTCCTGATTCCTGATTCATCATTCCTGATTCACCATTCCTGATTCATCATTCCTGATTCCTGATTCATCATTCATGATTCCTGATTCATCATTCCTGATTCCTGATTCATCATTCCTGATTCCTGATTCATCATTCCTGATTCCTGATTCATCATTCCTGATTCCTAATTCCTGATTCATGATTCACCATTCCTGATTCCTGATTCGTCATTCCTCTTTCCTGATTCATCATTCCTGATTCCTGATTAATCACTCCTGATTCCTGATTCCTGATTCATCATTCCTGATTCCTGACTCATCATTCATCATTCCTGATTCATCATTCCTTATTCCTGATTCATCATTCCTGATTCCTGATTCCTGATTCACAATTCCTGATTCCTGATTCGTCATTCCTCTTTCCTGATTCATCATTCCTGATTCCTGATATATCATTCATCATTCCTGATTCATCATTCCTGATTCCTGATTCATCATTCCTGATTCCTGATTCATCATTCATCATTCCTGATTCATCATTCCTCATTCCTGATTCATCATTCCTCATTCCTGATTCATCATTCCTCATTCCTGATTGATCATTCCTCATTCCTGATTCATCATTCCTGATTCCTGATTAATCACTCCTGATTCCTGATTCCTGATTCATCATTCCTGATTCATCAATCCTGATTCATCATTCAGCATTCCTGATTCCTGATTCATCATTCCTGATTCATCATTCATCATTCCTGATTCATCATTCATCATTCCTGATTCATCATTGCTGATTCCTGATTCATCATTCATCATTCCTGATTCATCATTGCTGATTCCTGATTCATCATTCATCATTCCTGATTCATCATTCATCATTCCTGATTCATCATTCCTGATTCCTGACTCATCATTCATCATTCCTGATTCATCATTCCTTATTCCTGATTCATCATTCCTGATTCCTGATTCATCATTCATCATTCCTGATTCATCATTCCTGATTCCTGATTCATCATTCCTGATTCCTGATTCCTGATTCATCATTCCCGATTCATCATTCATCATTCCTGATTCATCATTCCTGATTCCTGATTCCTGATTCATCATTCATCATTCCTGATTCATCATTCCTCATTCCTGATTCATCATTCCTGATTCCTGATTGATCATTCCTCATTCCTGATTGATCATTCCTCATTCCTGATTCATCATTCCTGATTCTTGATTCATCATTCCTGATTCCTGATTAATCACTCCTGATTCCTAATTCCTGATTCATCATTCCTGATTCATCATTCATCATTCCTGATTCATCATTCATCATTCCTGATTCATCATTCATCATTCCTGATTCATCATTCCTGATTCCTGATTCATCATTGCTGATTCCTGATTCATAATTCATCATTCCTGATTCCTGATTCATCATTCCTGATTCATCATTCATCATTCCTGATTCATCATTCCTGATTCCTGATTCATCATTCCTGATTCCTGATTAATCACTCCTGATTCCTGATTCCTGATTCCTGATTCATAATTCCTGATTCATCATTCCTGATTCCTGACTCATCATTCATCATTCCTGATTCATCATTCCTTATTCCTGATTCCTGATTCATGATTCACCATTCCTGATTCCTGATTCGTCATTCCTCTTTCCTGATTCATCATTCCTGATTCCTGATATATCATTCATCATTCCTGATTCCTGATTCATCATTCCTGATTCCTGATTCATCATTCATCATTCCTGATTCATCATTCCTGATTCTTGATTCATCATTCCTCATTCCTGATTGATCATTCCTCATTCCTGATTGATCATTCCTCATTCCTGATTCATCATTCCTCATTCCTGATTCATCATTCCTGATTCCTGATTAATCACTCCTGATTCCTGATTCCTGATTCATCATTCCTGATTCATCAATCCTGATTCATCATTCATCATTCCTGATTCATCATTCCTGATTCCTGATTCATCATTGCTGATTCCTGATTCATCATTCATCATTCCTGATTCCTGATTCATCATTCCTGATTCATCATTCATCATTCCTGAGTCATCATTCATCATTCCTGATTCATCATTGCTGATTCCTGATTCATCATTCATCATTCCTGATTCATCATTGCTGATTCCTGATTCATCATTCATCATTCCTGATTCATCATTCCTGATTCCTGATTCATCATTCCTGATTCCTGATTAATCACTCCTGATTCCTGATTCCTGATTCATCATTCCTGATTCATCAATCCTGATTCATCATTCATCATTCCTGATTCATCATTCCTGATTCCTGATTCATCATTGCTGATTCCTGATTCATCATTCATCATTCCTGATTCCTGATTCATCATTCCTGATTCATCATTCATCATTCCTGATTCATCATTCATCATTCCTGATTCATCATTGCTGATTCCTGATTCATCATTCATCATTCCTGATTCATCATTGCTGATTCCTGATTCATCATTCATCATTCCTGATTCATCATTCATCATTCCTGATTCATCATTCCTGATTCCTGACTCATCATTCATCATTCCTGATTCCTGATTCATCATTCCTGATTCCTGATTCCTGATTCATCATTCCCGATTCATCATTCATCATTCATCATTCCTGATTCATCATTCCTGATTCCTGATTCCTGATTCATCATTCATCATTCCTGATTCATCATTCCTCATTCCTGATTCATCATTCCTGATTCCTGGTTGATCATTCCTCATTCCTGATTCATCATTCCTGATTCTTGATTCATCATTCCTGATTCCTGATTAATCACTCCTGATTCCTAATTCCTGATTCATCATTCCTGATTCATCATTCCTCATTCCTGATTCATCATTCCTCATTCCTGATTGATCATTCCTCATTCCTGATTAATCACTCCTGATTCCTGATTCCTGATTCATCATTCCTGATTCATCAATCCTGATTCATCATTCATCATTCCTGATTCCTGATTCATCATTCCTGATTCATCATTCATCATTCCTGATTCATCATTCATCATTCCTGATTCATCATTGCTGATTCCTGATTCATCATTCATCATTCCTGATTCATCATTGCTGATAACTGATTCATCATTCATCATTCCTGATTCATCATTCATCATTCCTGATTCATCATTCCTGATTCCTGACTCATCATTCATCATTCCTGATTCATCATTCCTTATTCCTGATTCATCATTCCTGATTCCTGATTCATCATTCATCATTCCTGATTCATCATTCCTGATTCCTGATTCATCATTCCTGATTCCTGATTCCTGATTCATCATTCCCGATTCATCATTCATCATTCCTGATTCATCATTCCTGATTCCTGATTCCTGATTCATCATTCATCATTCCTGATTCATCATTCCTCATTCCTGATTCATCATTCCTGATTCCTGATTGATCATTCCTGATTCCTGATTGATCATTCCTCATTCCTGATTCATCATTCCTGATTCTTGATTCATCATTCCTGATTCCTGATTAATCACTCCTGATTCCTAATTCCTGATTCATCATTCCTGATTCATCATTCATCATTCCTGATTCATCATTCATCATTCCTGATTCATCATTCATCATTCCTGATTCATCATTCCTGATTCCTGATTCATCATTGCTGATTCCTGATTCATAATTCATCATTCCTGATTCCTGATTCATCATTCCTGATTCATCATTCATCATTCCTGATTCATCATTCCTGATTCCTGATTCATCATTCCTGATTCCTGATTAATCACTCCTGATTCCTGATTCCTGATTCCTGATTCATAATTCCTGATTCATCATTCCTGATTCCTGACTCATCATTCATCATTCCTGATTCATCATTCCTTATTCCTGATTCCTGATTCATGATTCACCATTCCTGATTCCTGATTCGTCATTCCTCTTTCCTGATTCATCATTCCTGATTCCTGATATATCATTCATCATTCCTGATTCCTGATTCATCATTCCTGATTCCTGATTCATCATTCATCATTCCTGATTCATCATTCCTGATTCTTGATTCATCATTCCTCATTCCTGATTGATCATTCCTCATTCCTGATTGATCATTCCTCATTCCTGATTCATCATTCCTCATTCCTGATTCATCATTCCTGATTCCTGATTAATCACTCCTGATTCCTGATTCCTGATTCATCATTCCTGATTCATCAATCCTGATTCATCATTCATCATTCCTGATTCATCATTCCTGATTCCTGATTCATCATTGCTGATTCCTGATTCATCATTCATCATTCCTGATTCCTGATTCATCATTCCTGATTCATCATTCATCATTCCTGAGTCATCATTCATCATTCCTGATTCATCATTGCTGATTCCTGATTCATCATTCATCATTCCTGATTCATCATTGCTGATTCCTGATTCATCATTCATCATTCCTGATTCATCATTCCTGATTCCTGATTCATCATTCCTGATTCCTGATTAATCACTCCTGATTCCTGATTCCTGATTCATCATTCCTGATTCATCAATCCTGATTCATCATTCATCATTCCTGATTCATCATTCCTGATTCCTGATTCATCATTGCTGATTCCTGATTCATCATTCATCATTCCTGATTCCTGATTCATCATTCCTGATTCATCATTCATCATTCCTGATTCATCATTCATCATTCCTGATTCATCATTGCTGATTCCTGATTCATCATTCATCATTCCTGATTCATCATTGCTGATTCCTGATTCATCATTCATCATTCCTGATTCATCATTCATCATTCCTGATTCATCATTCCTGATTCCTGACTCATCATTCATCATTCCTGATTCCTGATTCATCATTCCTGATTCCTGATTCCTGATTCATCATTCCCGATTCATCATTCATCATTCATCATTCCTGATTCATCATTCCTGATTCCTGATTCCTGATTCATCATTCATCATTCCTGATTCATCATTCCTCATTCCTGATTCATCATTCCTGATTCCTGGTTGATCATTCCTCATTCCTGATTCATCATTCCTGATTCTTGATTCATCATTCCTGATTCCTGATTAATCACTCCTGATTCCTAATTCCTGATTCATCATTCCTGATTCATCATTCCTGATTCATCATTCATCATTCCTGATTCATCATTCATCATTCCTGATTCATCATTCCTGATTCATCATTCCTGATTCCTGATTCATCATTGCTGATTCCTGATTCATAATTCATCATTCCTGATTCCTGATTCATCATTCCTGATTCATCATTCATCATTCCTGATTCATCATTCATCATTCCTGAATCATCATTCCTGATTCCTGATTCCTGATTCATCATTCCTGATTCATCATTCCTGATTCATCATTCCTGATTCCTGATTCATCATTGCTGATTCCTGATTCATCATTCATCATTGCTGATTCATAATTCCTGATTCATCTTTCCTGATTCATCATTCATCATTCCTGATTCATCATTCCTGATTCCTGATTCCTGATTCATCATTGCTGATTCATCATTCCTGATTCATCATTCCTGATTCATCATTCATCATTCCTGATTCATCATTCCTGATTCCTGATTCCTGATTCATCATTCCTGATTCATCATTCCTGATTTCTGATTCATCATTCATCATTCCTGATTCCTGATTCATCATTCCTGATTCATCATTCCTGATTCATCATTCCTGATTCATCATTCCTGATTCATCATTCATCATTCCTGATTCCTGATTCATCATTCCTGATTCATCATTCATCATTCCTGATTCATCATCCATAATTCCTGAATCATCATTCCTGATTCCTGATTCATCATTCCTGATTCCTGATTCATCATTCCTGATTCATCATTCCTGATTACTGACTCATCATTCATCATTCCTGATTCATCATTCCTTATTCCTGATTCATCATTCCTGATTCCTGATTCCTGATTCATCATTCCTGATTCATCATTCCTGATTCATCATTCATCATACCTCATTCATCATTCCTTATTCCTGATTCATCATTCCTGATTCCTGTTTCATCATTCATCATTCCTGATTCATCATTCATCATTCATCATTCCTGATTCGTCATTCATCTATGAATTTGCTGGAATCTATGAATTTGCTGGAAAGATGGAATCTCTCCGTTTGAGAATTTTACGGCACATTCGACGTTTTTAATATTAGCTCGCGGTCAGGAATCTATGAATTTGCTGGAAAGATGCAATCTCTCCGTTTGAGAATTTTACGGCACATTCGACGTTTTCAATATTAGCTCGCGATCAGGAATCTATGAATTTGCTGGAAAGATGGAATCTCTCCGTTTGAGAATTTTACGGCACATTCGACGTTTTTAATATTAGCTCGCGGTCAGGAATCTATGAATTTGCTGGAAAGATGGAATCTCTCCGTTTGAGAATTTTACGGCACATTCGACGTTTTTAATATTAGCTCGCGATCAGGAATCTATGAATTTGCTGGAAAGATGGAATCTCTCCGTTTGAGAAATTTACGGCACATTCGACGTTTTTAATATTAGCTCGCGGTCAGGAATCTATGAATTTGCTGGAAAGATGGAATCTCTCCGTTTGAGAAATTTACGGCACATTCGACGTTTTTAATATTAGCTCGCGGTCAGGAATCTATGAATTTGCTGGAAAGATGGAATCTCTCCGTTTGAGAATTTTACGGCACATTCGACGTTTTTAATATTAGCTCGCGGTCAGGAATCTATGAATTTGCTGGAAAGATGGAATCTCTCCGTTTGAGAATTTTACGGCACATTCGACGTTTTTAATATTAGCTCGCGATCAGGAATCTATGAATTTGCTGGAAAGATGGAATCTCTCCGTTTGAGAAATTTACGGCACATTCGAGGTTTTTAATATTAGCTCGCGGTCAGGAATCTATGAATTTGCTGGAAAGATGGAATCTCTCCGTTTGAGAATTTTACGGCACATTCGACGTTTTTAATATTAGCTCGCGGTCAGGCATCTATGAATTTCCTGGAAAGATGGAATCTCTCCGTTTGAGAATTTTACGGCACATTCGACGTTTTTAATATTAGCTCGCGATCAGGAATCTATGAATTTGCTGGAAAGATGGAATCTCTCCGTTTGAGAAATTTACGGCACATTCGACGTTTTTAATATTAGCTCGCGGTCAGGATTCTATGAATTTGCTGGAAAGATGGAATCTCTCCGTTTGAGAATTTTACGGCACATTCGACGTTTTTAATATTAGCTCGCGGTCAGGAATCTATGAATTTGCTGGAAAGATGGAATCTCTCCGTTTGAGAATTTTACGGCACATTGGACGTTTTTAATATTAGCTCGCGGTCAGGAATCTATGAATTTGCTGGAAAGATGGAATCTGTCCGTCATTCCTGATTCCTGATTCATCATTCATCATTCATCATTCATCATTCCTGATTCCTGATTCCTCATTCCTGATTCCTGATTCCTGATTCATCATTCCTGATTCACCATTCCTGATTCATCATTCCTGATTCCTGATTCATCATTCATGATTCCTGATTCATCATTCCTGATTCCTGATTCATCATTCCTGATTCCTGATTCATCATTCCTGATTCCTGATTCATCATTCCTGATTCATGATTCACCATTCCTGATTCCTGATTCATCATTCCTCTTTCCTGATTCATCATTCCTGATTCCTGATTCATCATTCTTGATTCCTGATTCATCATTCCTGATTCCTGATTAATCACTCCTGATTCCTGATTCCTGATTCCTGATTCCTGATTCATGATTCACCATTCCTGATTCCTGATTCGTCATTCCTCTTTCCTGATTCATCATTCCTGATTCCTGATACATCATTCATCATTCCTGATTCATCATTCCTGATTCCTGATTCATCATTCCTGATTCCTGATTCATCATTCATCATTCCTGATTGATCATTCCTCATTCCTGATTCATCATTCCTGATTCCTGATTGATCATTCCTCATTCCTGATTGATCATTCCTCATTCCTGATTCATCATTCCTGATTCTTGATTCATCATTCCTGATTCCTGATTAATCACTCCTGATTCCTAATTCCTGATTCATCATTCCTGATTCATCATTCATCATTCCTGATTCATCATTCATCATTCCTGATTCATCATTCCTGATTCATCATTCCTGATTCCTGATTCATCATTGCTGATTCCTGATTCATAATTCATCATTCCTGATTCCTGATTCATCATTCCTGATTCATCATTCATCATTCCTGATTCATCATTCATCATTCCTGAATCATCATTCCTGATTCCTGATTCCTGATTCATCATTCCTGATTCATCATTCCTGATTCATCATTCCTGATTCCTGATTCATCATTCATCATTGCTGATTCATAATTCCTGATTCATCTTTCCTGATTCATCATTCATCATTCCTGATTCATCATTCCTGATTCCTGATTCCTGATTCATCATTCCTGATTCCTGATTCCTGATTCATCATTGCTGATTCATCATTCCTGATTCATCATTCCTGATTCATCATTCATCATTCCTGATTCCTGATTCCTGATTCCTGATTCCTGATTCATCATTTCTGATTCATCATTCATCATTCCTGATTCATCATTCATCATTCCTGATTCCTGATTCATCATTCCTGATTCATCATTCCTGATTCATCATTCCTGATTCATCATTCCTGATTCATCATTCATCATTCCTGATTCTTGATTCATCATTCCTGATTCCTGATTAATCACTCCTGATTCCTGATTCCTGATTCATCATTCCTGATTCATCAATCCTGATTCATCATTCATCATTCCTGATTCATCATTCCTGATTCTTGATTCATCATTCCTGATTCCTGATTAATCACTCCTGATTCCTAATTCCTGATTCATCATTCCTGATTCATCATTCATCATTCCTGATTCATCATTCCTGATACCTGATTCATCATTGCTGATTCCTGATTCATAATTCATCATTCCTGATTCCTGATTCATCATTCCTGATTCATCATTCATCATTCCTGATTCATCATTCCTGATTCCTGATTCATCATTCCTGATTCCTGATTAATCACTCCTGATTCCTGATTCCTGATTGCTGATTCATCATTCCTGATTCATCATTCCTGATTCATCATTCCTGATTCCTGATTCATCATTGCTGATTCCTGATTCATCATTCATCATTCCTGATTCCTGATTCATCATTCCTGATTCATCATTCATCATTCCTGATTGATCATTGCTGATTCCTGATTCATCATTCCTGATTCCTGATTCATCATTCCTGATTGCTGATTCATCATTCCTGATGCATCATTCCTGATTCATCATTCCTGATTCCTGTTTCATTATTCCTGATTCCTGATTCATCATTCCTGATTCATGATTCACCATTCCTGATTCCTGATTCGTCATTCCTCTTTCCTGATTCATCATTCCTGATTCCTGATACATCATTCATCATTCCTGATTCATCATTCCTTATTCCTGATTCATCATTCCTGATTCCTGATTCATCATTCATCATTCATCATTCCTGATTCATCATTCATCATTCCTGATTCGTCATTCATCATTCCTGATTCATCATTCCTGATTCCTGATTCCTGATTCAACATTCCTGATTCCTGATTCCTGATTCATCATTACTGATTCATTATCCCTGATTCATCATTCATCATTCCTGATTCATCATTCCTGCTTCCTGATTCCTGATTCATCATTCCTGATTCCTGATTCATCATTCCTGATTCACCATTCCTGATTCATCATTCCTGATTCCTGATTCATCATTCCTGATTCATGATTCACCATTCCTGATTCCTGATTCATCATTCCTCTTTCCTGATTCATCATTCCTGATTCCTGATTCATCATTCCTGATTCCTGATTCATCATTCCTGATTCCTGATTAATCACTCCTGATTCCTGATTCCTGATTCATCATTCCTGATTCATCATTCCTGATTCCTGATTCATCATTGCTGATTCCTGATTCGTCATTCATCATTCCTGATTCCTGATTCATCATTCCTGATTCATCATTCATCATTCCTGATTCATCATTCCTGATTCCTGATTCATCATTCCTGATTCCTGATTAATCACTCCTGATTCCTGATTCCTGATTCCTGATTCATAATTCCTGATTCATCATTCCTGATTCCTGACTCATCATTCATCATTCCTGATTCATCATTCCTTATTCCTGATTCCTGATTCATGATTCACCATTCCTGATTCCTGATTCGTCATTCCTCTTTCCTGATTCATCATTCCTGATTCCTGATATATCATTCATCATTCCTGATTCCTGATTCATCATTCCTGATTCCTGATTCATCATTCATCATTCCTGATTCATCATTCCTGATTCTTGATTCATCATTCCTCATTCCTGATTGATCATTCCTCATTCCTGATTGATCATTCCTCATTCCTGATTCATCATTCCTGATTCCTGATTCATCATTCCTGATTCCTGATTAATCACTCCTGATTCCTGATTCCTGATTCATCATTCCTGATTCATCAATCCTGATTCATCATTCATCATTCCTGATTCATCATTCCTGATTCCTGATTCATCATTGCTGATTCCTGATTCATCATTCATCATTCCTGATTCCTGATTCATCATTCCTGATTCATCATTCATCATTCCTGAGTCATCATTCATCATTCCTGATTCATCATTGCTGATTCCTGATTCATCATTCATCATTCCTGATTCATCATTGCTGATTCCTGATTCATCATTCATCATTCCTGATTCATCATTCCTGATTCCTGATTCATCATTCCTGATTCCTGATTAATCACTCCTGATTCCTGATTCCTGATTCATCATTCCTGATTCATCAATCCTGATTCATCATTCATCATTCCTGATTCATCATTCCTGATTCCTGATTCATCATTGCTGATTCCTGATTCATCATTCATCATTCCTGATTCCTGATTCATCATTCCTGATTCATCATTCATCATTCCTGATTCATCATTCATCATTCCTGATTCATCATTGCTGATTCCTGATTCATCATTCATCATTCCTGATTCATCATTGCTGATTCCTGATTCATCATTCATCATTCCTGATTCATCATTCATCATTCCTGATTCATCATTCCTGATTTCTGATTCATCATTCATCATTCCTGATTCCTGATTCATCATTCCTGATTCCTGATTGCTGATTCATCATTCCTGATTCATCATTCCTGATTCATCATTCCTGATTCCTGATTCATCATTGCTGATTCCTGATTCATCATTCATCATTCATCATTCCTGATTCATCATTCCTGATTCATCATTCATCATTCCTGATTGATCATTGCTGATTCCTGATTCATCATTCCTGATTCCTGATTCATCATTCCTGATTGCTGATTCATCATTCCTGATGCATCATTCCTGATTCATCATTCCTGATTCCTGTTTCATTATTCCTGATTCCTGATTCATCATTCCTGATTCATGATTCACCATTCCTGATTCCTGATTCGTCATTCCTCTTTCCTGATTCATCATTCCTGATTCCTGATACATCATTCATCATTCCTGATTCATCATTCCTTATTCCTGATTCATCATTCCTGATTCCTGATTCATCATTCATCATTCATCATTCCTGATTCATCATTCATCATTCCTGATTCGTCATTCATCATTCCTGATTCATCATTCCTGATTCCTGATTCCTGATTCATCATTCCTGATTCCTGATTCCTGATTCATCATTACTGATTCATTATCCCTGATTCATCATTCATCATTCCTGATTCATCATTCCTGCTTCCTGATTCCTGATTCATCATTCCTGATTCCTGATTCATCATTCCTGATTCACCATTCCTGATTCATCATTCCTGATTCCTGATTCATCATTCCTGATTCATGATTCACCATTCCTGATTCCTGATTCATCATTCCTCTTTCCTGATTCATCATTCCTGATTCCTGATTCATCATTCCTGATTCCTGATTCATCATTCCTGATTCCTGATTAATCACTCCTGATTCCTGATTCCTGATTCATCATTCCTGATTCATCATTCCTGATTCCTGATTCATCATTGCTGATTCCTGATTCGTCATTCATCATTCCTGATTCCTGATTCATCATTCCTGATTCATCATTCATCATTCCTGATTCATCATTCCTGATTCCTGATTCATCATTCCTGATTCCTGATTAATCACTCCTGATTCCTGATTCCTGATTCCTGATTCATAATTCCTGATTCATCATTCCTGATTCCTGACTCATCATTCATCATTCCTGATTCATCATTCCTTATTCCTGATTCCTGATTCATGATTCACCATTCCTGATTCCTGATTCGTCATTCCTCTTTCCTGATTCATCATTCCTGATTCCTGATATATCATTCATCATTCCTGATTCCTGATTCATCATTCCTGATTCCTGATTCATCATTCATCATTCCTGATTCATCATTCCTGATTCTTGATTCATCATTCCTCATTCCTGATTGATCATTCCTCATTCCTGATTGATCATTCCTCATTCCTGATTCATCATTCCTGATTCCTGATTCATCATTCCTGATTCCTGATTAATCACTCCTGATTCCTGATTCCTGATTCATCATTCCTGATTCATCAATCCTGATTCATCATTCATCATTCCTGATTCATCATTCCTGATTCCTGATTCATCATTGCTGATTCCTGATTCATCATTCATCATTCCTGATTCCTGATTCATCATTCCTGATTCATCATTCATCATTCCTGAGTCATCATTCATCATTCCTGATTCATCATTGCTGATTCCTGATTCATCATTCATCATTCCTGATTCATCATTGCTGATTCCTGATTCATCATTCATCATTCCTGATTCATCATTCCTGATTCCTGATTCATCATTCCTGATTCCTGATTAATCACTCCTGATTCCTGATTCCTGATTCATCATTCCTGATTCATCAATCCTGATTCATCATTCATCATTCCTGATTCATCATTCCTGATTCCTGATTCATCATTGCTGATTCCTGATTCATCATTCATCATTCCTGATTCCTGATTCATCATTCCTGATTCATCATTCATCATTCCTGATTCATCATTCATCATTCCTGATTCATCATTGCTGATTCCTGATTCATCATTCATCATTCCTGATTCATCATTGCTGATTCCTGATTCATCATTCATCATTCCTGATTCATCATTCATCATTCCTGATTCATCATTCCTGATTCCTGACTCATCATTCATCATTCCTGATTCATCATTCCTTATTCCTGATTCATCATTCCTGATTCCTGATTCATCATTCATCATTCCTGATTCCTGATTCATCATTCCTGATTCCTGATTCCTGATTCATCATTCCCGATTCATCATTCATCATTCATCATTCCTGATTCATCATTCCTGATTCCTGATTCCTGATTCATCATTCATCATTCCTGATTCATCATTCCTCATTCCTGATTCATCATTCCTGATTCCTGGTTGATCATTCCTCATTCCTGATTCATCATTCCTGATTCTTGATTCATCATTCCTGATTCCTGATTAATCACTCCTGATTCCTAATTCCTGATTCATCATTCCTGATTCATCATTCATCATTCCTGATTCATCATTCATCATTCCTGATTCATCATTCCTGATTCATCATTCCTGATTCCTGATTCATCATTGCTGATTCCTGATTCATAATTCATCATTCCTGATTCCTGATTCATCATTCCTGATTCATCATTCATCATTCCTGATTCATCATTCATCATTCCTGAATCATCATTCCTGATTCCTGATTCCTGATTCATCATTCCTGATTCATCATTCCTGATTCATCATTCCTGATTCCTGATTCATCATTGCTGATTCCTGATTCATCATTCATCATTGCTGATTCATAATTCCTGATTCATCTTTCCTGATTCATCATTCATCATTCCTGATTCATCATTCCTGATTCCTGATTCCTGATTCATCATTGCTGATTCATCATTCCTGATTCATCATTCCTGATTCATCATTCATCATTCCTGATTCATCATTCCTGATTCCTGATTCCTGATTCATCATTCCTGATTCATCATTCTTGATTTCTGATTCATCATTCATCATTCCTGATTCCTGATTCATCATTCCTGATTCATCATTCCTGATTCATCATTCCTGATTCATCATTCCTGATTCATCATTCATCATTCCTGATTCCTGATTCATCATTCCTGATTCATCATTCATCATTCCTGATTCATCATCCATAATTCCTGAATCATCATTCCTGATTCCTGATTCATCATTCCTGATTCCTGATTCATCATTCCTGATTCATCATTCCTGATTACTGACTCATCATTCATCATTCCTGATTCATCATTCCTTATTCCTGATTCATCATTCCTGATTCCTGATTCCTGATTCATCATTCCTGATTCATCATTCCTGATTCATCATTCATCATACCTCATTCATCATTCCTTATTCCTGATTCATCATTCCTGATTCCTGATTCATCATTCATCATTCCTGATTCATCATTCATCATTCATCATTCCTGATTCGTCATTCATCTATGAATTTGCTGGAATCTATGAATTTGCTGGAAAGATGGAATCTCTCCGTTTGAGAATTTTACGGCACATTCGACGTTTTTAATATTAGCTCGCGGTCAGGAATCTATGAATTTGCTGGAAAGATGGAATCTCTCCGTTTGAGAATTTTACGGCACATTCGACGTTTTCAATATTAGCTCGCGATCAGGAATCTATGAATTTGCTGGAAAGATGGAATCTCTCCGTTTGAGAATTTTACGGCACATTCGACGTTTTTAATATTAGCTCGCGGTCAGGAATCTATGAATTTGCTGGAAAGATGGAATCTCTCCGTTTGAGAATTTTACGGCACATTCGACGTTTTTAATATTAGCTCGCGATCAGGAATCTATGAATTTGCTGGAAAGATGGAATCTCTCCGTTTGAGAAATTTACGGCACATTCGACGTTTTTAATATTAGCTCGCGGTCAGGAATCTATAAATTTGCTGGAAAGATGGAATCTCTCCGTTTGAGAAATTTACGGCACATTCGACGTTTTTAATATTAGGTCGCGGTCAGGAATCTATGAATTTGCTGGAAAGATGGAATCTCTCCGTTTGAGAATTTTACGGCACATTCGACGTTTTTAATATTAGCTCGCGGTCAGGCATCTATGAATTTGCTGGAAAGATGGAATCTCTCCGTTTGAGAATTTTACGGCACATTCGACGTTTTTAATATTAGCTCGCGATCAGGAATCTATGAATTTGCTGGAAAGATGGAATCTCTCCGTTTGAGAAATTTACGGCACATTCGACGTTTTTAATATTAGCTCGCGGTCAGGATTCTATGAATTTGCTGGAAAGATGGAATCTCTCCGTTTGAGAATTTTACGGCACATTCGACGTTTTTAATATTAGCTCGCGGTCAGGAATCTATGAATTTGCTGGAAAGATGGAATCTCTCCGTTTGAGAATTTTACGGCACATTGGACGTTTTTAATATTAGCTCGCGGTCAGGAATCTATGAATTTGCTGGAAAGATGGAATCTGTCCGTCATTCCTGATTCCTGATTCATCATTCATCATTCCTGATTCCTGATTCATCATTCCTGATTCACCATTCCTGATTCATCATTCCTGATTCCTGATTCATCATTCATGATTCCTGATTCATCATTCCTGATTCCTGATTCATCATTCCTGATTCCTGATTCATCATTCCTGATTCCTGATTCATCATTCCTGATTCATGATTCACCATTCCTGATTCCTGATTCATCATTCCTCTTTCCTGATTCATCATTCCTGATTCCTGATTCATCATTCCTGATTCCTGATTCATCATTCCTGATTCCTGATTCATCATTCCTGATTCCTGATTCATCATTCCTGATTCATGATTCACCATTCCTGATTCCTGATTCATCATTCCTCTTTCCTGATTCATCATTCCTGATTCCTGATTCATCATTCTTGATTCCTGATTCATCATTCCTGATTCCTGATTAATCACTCCTGATTCCTGATTCCTGATTCCTGATTCCTGATTCATGATTCACCATTCCTGATTCCTGATTCGTCATTCCTCTTTCCTGATTCATCATTCCTGATTCCTGATACATCATTCATCATTCCTGATTCATCATTCCTGATTCCTGATTCATCATTCCTGATTCCTGATTCATCATTCATCATTCCTGATTGATCATTCCTCATTCCTGATTCATCATTCCTGATTCCTGATTGATCATTCCTCATTCCTGATTGATCATTCCTCATTCCTGATTCATCATTCCTGATTCTTGATTCATCATTCCTGATTCCTGATTAATCACTCCTGATTCCTAATTCCTGATTCATCATTCCTGATTCATCATTCATCATTCCTGATTCATCATTCATCATTCCTGATTCATCATTCCTGATTCATCATTCCTGATTCCTGATTCATCATTGCTGATTCCTGATTCATAATTCATCATTCCTGATTCCTGATTCATCATTCCTGATTCATCATTCATCATTCCTGATTCATCATTCATCATTCCTGAATCATCATTCCTGATTCCTGATTCCTGATTCATCATTCCTGATTCATCATTCCTGATTCATCATTCCTGATTCCTGATTCATCATTGCTGATTCCTGATTCATCATTCATCATTGCTGATTCATAATTCCTGATTCATCTTTCCTGATTCATCATTCATCATTCCTGATTCATCATTCCTGATTCCTGATTCCTGATTCATCATTGCTGATTCATCATTCCTGATTCATCATTCCTGATTCATCATTCATCATTCCTGATTCATCATTCCTGATTCCTGATTCCTGATTCATCATTCCTGATTCATCATTCTTGATTTCTGATTCATCATTCATCATTCCTGATTCCTGATTCATCATTCCTGATTCATCATTCCTGATTCATCATTCCTGATTCATCATTCCTGATTCATCATTCATCATTCCTGATTCCTGATTCATCATTCCTGATTCATCATTCATCATTCCTGATTCATCATCCATAATTCCTGAATCATCATTCCTGATTCCTGATTCATCATTCCTGATTCCTGATTCATCATTCCTGATTCATCATTCCTGATTACTGACTCATCATTCATCATTCCTGATTCATCATTCCTTATTCCTGATTCATCATTCCTGATTCCTGATTCCTGATTCATCATTCCTGATTCATCATTCCTGATTCATCATTCATCATACCTCATTCATCATTCCTTATTCCTGATTCATCATTCCTGATTCCTGATTCATCATTCATCATTCCTGATTCATCATTCATCATTCATCATTCCTGATTCGTCATTCATCTATGAATTTGCTGGAATCTATGAATTTGCTGGAAAGATGGAATCTCTCCGTTTGAGAATTTTACGGCACATTCGACGTTTTTAATATTAGCTCGCGGTCAGGAATCTATGAATTTGCTGGAAAGATGGAATCTCTCCGTTTGAGAATTTTACGGCACATTCGACGTTTTCAATATTAGCTCGCGATCAGGAATCTATGAATTTGCTGGAAAGATGGAATCTCTCCGTTTGAGAATTTTACGGCACATTCGACGTTTTTAATATTAGCTCGCGGTCAGGAATCTATGAATTTGCTGGAAAGATGGAATCTCTCCGTTTGAGAATTTTACGGCACATTCGACGTTTTTAATATTAGCTCGCGATCAGGAATCTATGAATTTGCTGGAAAGATGGAATCTCTCCGTTTGAGAAATTTACGGCACATTCGACGTTTTTAATATTAGCTCGCGGTCAGGAATCTATGAATTTGCTGGAAAGATGGAATCTCTCCGTTTGAGAAATTTACGGCACATTCGACGTTTTTAATATTAGGTCGCGGTCAGGAATCTATGAATTTGCTGGAAAGATGGAATCTCTCCGTTTGAGAATTTTACGGCACATTCGACGTTTTTAATATTAGCTCGCGGTCAGGAATCTATGAATTTGCTGGAAAGATGGAATCTCTCCGTTTGAGAATTTTACGGCACATTCGACGTTTTTAATATTAGCTCGCGATCAGGAATCTATGAATTTGCTGGAAAGATGGAATCTCTCCGTTTGAGAAATTTACGGCACATTCGACGTTTTTAATATTAGCTCGCGGTCAGGAATCTATGAATTTGCTGGAAAGATGGAATCTCTCCGTTTGAGAATTTTACGGCACATTCGACGTTTTTAATATTAGCTCGCGGTCAGGCATCTATGAATTTGCTGGAAAGATGGAATCTCTCCGTTTGAGAATTTTACGGCACATTCGACGTTTTTAATATTAGCTCGCGATCAGGAATCTATGAATTTGCTGGAAAGATGGAATCTCTCCGTTTGAGAAATTTACGGCACATTCGACGTTTTTAATATTAGCTCGCGGTCAGGATTCTATGAATTTGCTGGAAAGATGGAATCTCTCCGTTTGAGAATTTTACGGCACATTCGACGTTTTTAATATTAGCTCGCGGTCAGGAATCTATGAATTTGCTGGAAAGATGGAATCTCTCCGTTTGAGAATTTTACGGCACATTCGACGTTTTTAATATTAGCTCGCGGTCAGGAATCTATGAATTTGCTGGAAAGATGGAATCTGTCCGTCATTCCTGATTCCTGATTCATCATTCATCATTCCTGATTCCTGATTCATCATTCCTGATTCACCATTCCTGATTCATCATTCCTGATTCCTGATTCATCATTCATGATTCCTGATTCATCATTCCTGATTCCTGATTCATCATTCCTGATTCCTGATTCATCATTCCTGATTCCTGATTCATCATTCCTGATTCATGATTCACCATTCCTGATTCCTGATTCATCATTCCTCTTTCCTGATTCATCATTCCTGATTCCTGATTCATCATTCCTGATTCCTGATTCATCATTCCTGATTCCTGATTCATCATTCCTGATTCCTGATTCATCATTCCTGATTCATGATTCACCATTCTGATTCCTGATTCATCATTCCTCTTTCCTGATTCATCATTCCTGATTCCTGATTCATCATTCTTGATTCCTGATTCATCATTCCTGATTCCTGATTAATCACTCCTGATTCCTGATTCCTGATTCCTGATTCCTGATTCATGATTCACCATTCCTGATTCCTGATTCGTCATTCCTCTTTCCTGATTCATCATTCCTGATTCCTGATACATCATTCATCATTCCTGATTCATCATTCCTGATTCCTGATTCATCATTCCTGATTCCTGATTCATCATTCATCATTCCTGATTGATCATTCCTCATTCCTGATTCATCATTCCTGATTCCTGATTGATCATTCCTCATTCCTGATTGATCATTCCTCATTCCTGATTCATCATTCCTGATTCTTGATTCATCATTCCTGATTCCTGATTAATCACTCCTGATTCCTAATTCCTGATTCATCATTCCTGATTCATCATTCATCATTCCTGATTCATCATTCATCATTCCTGATTCATCATTCCTGATTCATCATTCCTGATTCCTGATTCATCATTGCTGATTCCTGATTCATAATTCATCATTCCTGATTCCTGATTCATCATTCCTGATTCATCATTCATCATTCCTGATTCATCATTCATCATTCCTGAATCATCATTCCTGATTCCTGATTCCTGATTCATCATTCCTGATTCATCATTCCTGATTCATCATTCCTGATTCCTGATTCATCATTGCTGATTCCTGATTCATCATTCATCATTGCTGATTCATAATTCCTGATTCATCTTTCCTGATTCATCATTCATCATTCCTGATTCATCATTCCTGATTCCTGATTCCTGATTCATCATTGCTGATTCATCATTCCTGATTCATCATTCCTGATTCATCATTCATCATTCCTGATTCATCATTCCTGATTCCTGATTCCTGATTCATCATTCCTGATTCATCATTCCTGATTTCTGATTCATCATTCATCATTCCTGATTCCTGATTCATCATTCCTGATTCATCATTCCTGATTCATCATTCCTGATTCATCATTCCTGATTCATCATTCATCATTCCTGATTCTTGATTCATCATTCCTGATTCCTGATTAATCACTCCTGATTCCTGATTCCTGATTCATCATTCCTGATTCATCAATCCTGATTCATCATTCATCATTCCTGATTCATCATTCCTGATTCTTGATTCATCATTCCTGATTCCTGATTAATCACTCCTGATTCCTAATTCCTGATTCATCATTCCTGATTCATCATTCATCATTCCTGATTCATCATTCATCATTCCTGATTCATCATTCCTGATACCTGATTCATCATTGCTGATTCCTGATTCATAATTCATCATTCCTGATTCCTGATTCATCATTCCTGATTCATCATTCATCATTCCTGATTCATCATTCCTGATTCCTGATTCATCATTCCTGATTCCTGATTAATCACTCCTGATTCCTGATTCCTGATTGCTGATTCATCATTCCTGATTCATCATTCCTGATTCCTGATTCATCATTGCTGATTCCTGATTCATCATTCATCATTCCTGATTCCTGATTCATCATTCCTGATTCATCATTCATCATTCCTGATTGATCATTGCTGATTCCTGATTCATCATTCCTGATTCCTGATTCATCATTCCTGATTGCTGATTCATCATTCCTGATGCATCATTCCTGATTCATCATTCCTGATTCCTGTTTCATTATTCCTGATTCCTGATTCATCATTCCTGATTCATGATTCACCATTCCTGATTCCTGATTCGTCATTCCTCTTTCCTGATTCATCATTCCTGATTCCTGATACATCATTCATCATTCCTGATTCATCATTCCTTATTCCTGATTCATCATTCCTGATTCCTGATTCATCATTCATCATTCATCATTCCTGATTCATCATTCATCATTCCTGATTCGTCATTCATCATTCCTGATTCATCATTCCTGATTCCTGATTCCTGATTCATCATTCCTGATTCCTGATTCCTGATTCATCATTACTGATTCATTATCCCTGATTCATCATTCATCATTCCTGATTCATCATTCCTGCTTCCTGATTCCTGATTCATCATTCCTGATTCCTGATTCATCATTCCTGATTCACCATTCCTGATTCATCATTCCTGATTCCTGATTCATCATTCCTGATTCATGATTCACCATTCCTGATTCCTGATTCATCATTCCTCTTTCCTGATTCATCATTCCTGATTCCTGATTCATCATTCCTGATTCCTGATTCATCATTCCTGATTCCTGATTAATCACTCCTGATTCCTGATTCCTGATTCATCATTCCTGATTCATCATTCCTGATTCCTGATTCATCATTGCTGATTCCTGATTCGTCATTCATCATTCCTGATTCCTGATTCATCATTCCTGATTCATCATTCATCATTCCTGATTCATCATTCCTGATTCCTGATTCATCATTCCTGATTCCTGATTAATCACTCCTGATTCCTGATTCCTGATTCCTGATTCATAATTCCTGATTCATCATTCCTGATTCCTGACTCATCATTCATCATTCCTGATTCATCATTCCTTATTCCTGATTCCTGATTCATGATTCACCATTCCTGATTCCTGATTCGTCATTCCTCTTTCCTGATTCATCATTCCTGATTCCTGATATATCATTCATCATTCCTGATTCCTGATTCATCATTCCTGATTCCTGATTCATCATTCATCATTCCTGATTCATCATTCCTGATTCCTGATTCATCATTCCTGATTCCTGATTAATCACTCCTGATTCCTGATTCCTGATTCATCATTCCTGATTCATCAATCCTGATTCATCATTCATCATTCCTGATTCATCATTCCTGATTCCTGATTCATCATTGCTGATTCCTGATTCATCATTCATCATTCCTGATTCCTGATTCATCATTCCTGATTCATCATTCATCATTCCTGATTCATCATTCATCATTCCTGATTCATCATTGCTGATTCCTGATTCATCATTCATCATTCCTGATTCATCATTGCTGATTCCTGATTCATCATTCATCATTCCTGATTCATCATTCATCATTCCTGATTCATCATTCCTGATTCCTGACTCATCATTCATCATTCCTGATTCATCATTCCTTATTCCTGATTCATCATTCCTGATTCCTGATTCATCATTCATCATTCCTGATTCCTGATTCATCATTCCCGATTCATCATTCATCATTCATCATTCCTGATTCATCATTCCTGATTCCTGATTCCTGATTCATCATTCATCATTCCTGATTCATCATTCCTCATTCCTGATTCATCATTCCTGATTCCTGGTTGATCATTCCTCATTCCTGATTCATCATTCCTGATTCTTGATTCATCATTCCTGATTCCTGATTAATCACTCCTGATTCCTAATTCCTGATTCATCATTCCTGATTCATCATTCATCATTCCTGATTCATCATTCATCATTCCTGATTCATCATTCCTGATTCATCATTCCTGATTCCTGATTCATCATTGCTGATTCCTGATTCATAATTCATCATTCCTGATTCCTGATTCATCATTCCTGATTCATCATTCATCATTCCTGATTCATCATTCATCATTCCTGAATCATCATTCCTGATTCCTGATTCCTGATTCATCATTCCTGATTCATCATTCCTGATTCATCATTCCTGATTCCTGATTCATCATTGCTGATTCCTGATTCATCATTCATCATTGCTGATTCATAATTCCTGATTCATCTTTCCTGATTCATCATTCATCATTCCTGATTCATCATTCCTGATTCCTGATTCCTGATTCATCATTGCTGATTCATCATTCCTGATTCATCATTCCTGATTCATCATTCATCATTCCTGATTCATCATTCCTGATTCCTGATTCCTGATTCATCATTCCTGATTCATCATTCCTGATTTCTGATTCATCATTGATCATTCCTGATTCCTGATTCATCATTCCTGATTCATCATTCCTGATTCATCATTCCTGATTCATCATTCCTGATTCATCATTCATCATTCCTGATTCCTGATTCATCATTCCTGATTCATCATTCATCATTCCTGATTCATCATCCATAATTCCTGAATCATCATTCCTGATTCCTGATTCATCATTCCTGATTCCTGATTCATCATTCCTGATTCATCATTCCTGATTACTGACTCATCATTCATCATTCCTGATTCATCATTCCTTATTCCTGATTCATCATTCCTGATTCCTGATTCCTGATTCATCATTCCTGATTCATCATTCCTGATTCATCATTCATCATACCTCATTCATCATTCCTTATTCCTGATTCATCATTCCTGATTCCTGATTCATCATTCATCATTCCTGATTCATCATTCATCATTCATCATTCCTGATTCGTCATTCATCTATGAATTTGCTGGAATCTATGAATTTGCTGGAAAGATGGAATCTCTCCGTTTGAGAATTTTACGGCACATTCGACGTTTTTAATATTAGCTCGCGGTCAGGAATCTATGAATTTGCTGGAAAGATGGAATCTCTCCGTTTGAGAATTTTACGGCACATTCGACGTTTTCAATATTAGCTCGCGATCAGGAATCTATGAATTTGCTGGAAAGATGGAATCTCTCCGTTTGAGAATTTTACGGCACATTCGACGTTTTTAATATTAGCTCGCGGTCAGGAATCTATGAATTTGCTGGAAAGATGGAATCTCTCCGTTTGAGAATTTTACGGCACATTCGACGTTTTTAATATTAGCTCGCGATCAGGAATCTATGAATTTGCTGGAAAGATGGAATCTCTCCGTTTGAGAAATTTACGGCACATTCGACGTTTTTAATATTAGCTCGCGGTCAGGAATCTATGAATTTGCTGGAAAGATGGAATCTCTCCGTTTGAGAAATTTACGGCACATTCGACGTTTTTAATATTAGCTCGCGGTCAGGAATCTATGAATTTGCTGGAAAGATGGAATCTCTCCGTTTGAGAATTTTACGGCACATTCGACGTTTTTAATATTAGCTCGCGGTCAGGAATCTATGAATTTGCTGGAAAGATGGAATCTCTCCGTTTGAGAATTTTACGGCACATTCGACGTTTTTAATATTAGCTCGCGATCAGGAATCTATGAATTTGCTGGAAAGATGGAATCTCTCCGTTTGAGAAATTTACGGCACATTCGACGTTTTTTAATATTAGCTCGCGGTCAGGAATCTATGAATTTGCTGGAAAGATGGAATCTCTCCGTTTGAGAATTTTACGGCACATTCGACGTTTTTAATATTAGCTCGCGGTCAGGCATCTATGAATTTGCTGGAAAGATGGAATCTCTCCGTTTGAGAATTTTACGGCACATTCGACGTTTTTAATATTAGCTCGCGGTCAGGAATCTATGAATTTGCTGGAAAGATGGAATCTCTCCGTTTGAGAATTTTACGGCACATTGGACGTTTTTAATATTAGCTCGCGGTCAGGAATCTATGAAGTTGCTGCAAAGATGGAATCTGTCCGTCATTCCTGATTCCTGATTCATCATTCATCATTCATCATTCATCATTCCTGATTCCTGATTCATCATTCCTGATTCCTGATTCCTGATTCATCATTCCTGATTCACCATTCCTGATTCATCATTCCTGATTCCTGATTCATCATTCATGATTCCTGATTCATCATTCCTGATTCCTGATTCATCATTCCTGATTCCTGATTCATCATTCCTGATTCCTGATTCATCATTCCTGATTCATGATTCACCATTCCTGATTCCTGATTCATCATTCCTCTTTCCTGATTCATCATTCCTGATTCCTGATTCATCATTCTTGATTCCTGATTCATCATTCCTGATTCCTGATTAATCACTCCTGATTCCTGATTCCTGATTCCTGATTCCTGATTCATGATTCACCATTCCTGATTCCTGATTCGTCATTCCTCTTTCCTGATTCATCATTCCTGATTCCTGATACATCATTCATCATTCCTGATTCATCATTCCTGATTCCTGATTCATCATTCCTGATTCCTGATTCATCATTCATCATTCCTGATTGATCATTCCTCATTCCTGATTCATCATTCCTGATTCCTGATTGATCATTCCTCATTCCTGATTGATCATTCCTCATTCCTGATTCATCATTCCTGATTCTTGATTCATCATTCCTGATTCCTGATTAATCACTCCTGATTCCTAATTCCTGATTCATCATTCCTGATTCATCATTCATCATTCCTGATTCATCATTCATCATTCCTGATTCATCATTCCTGATTCATCATTCCTGATTCCTGATTCATCATTGCTGATTCCTGATTCATAATTCATCATTCCTGATTCCTGATTCATCATTCCTGATTCATCATTCATCATTCCTGATTCATCATTCATCATTCCTGAATCATCATTCCTGATTCCTGATTCCTGATTCATCATTCCTGATTCATCATTCCTGATTCATCATTCCTGATTCCTGATTCATCATTGCTGATTCCTGATTCATCATTCATCATTGCTGATTCATCATTCCTGATTCATCTTTCCTGATTCTCATTCATCATTCCTGATTCATCATTCCTGATTCCTGATTCCTGATTCATCATTGCTGATTCATCATTCCTGATTCATCATTCCTGATTCATCATTCATCATTCCTGATTCATCATTCCTGATTCCTGATTCCTGATTCATCATTCCTGATTCATCATTCCTGATTTCTGATTCATCATTCATCATTCCTGATTCCTGATTCATCATTCCTGATTCATCATTCCTGATTCATCATTCCTGATTCATCATTCCTGATTCATCATTCATCATTCCTGATTCTTGATTCATCATTCCTGATTCCTGATTAATCACTCCTGATTCCTGATTCCTGATTCATCATTCCTGATTCATCAATCCTGATTCATCATTCATCATTCCTGATTTATCATTCCTGATTCTTGATTCATCATTCCTGATTCCTGATTAATCACTCCTGATTCCTAATTCCTGATTCATCATTCCTGATTCATCATTCATCATTCCTGATTCATCATTCATCATTCCTGATTCATCATTCCTGATACCTGATTCATCATTGCTGATTCCTGATTCATAATTCATCATTCCTGATTCCTGATTCATCATTCCTGATTCATCATTCATCATTCCTGATTCATCATTCCTGATTCCTGATTCATCATTCCTGATTCCTGATTAATCACTCCTGATTCCTGATTCCTGATTGCTGATTCATCATTCCTGATTCATCATTCCTGATTCCTGATTCATCATTGCTGATTCCTGATTCATCATTCATCATTCCTGATTCCTGATTCATCATTCCTGATTCATCATTCATCATTCCTGATTGATCATTGCTGATTCCTGATTCATCATTCCTGATTCCTGATTCATCATTCCTGATTGCTGATTCATCATTCCTGATGCATCATTCCTGATTCATCATTCCTGATTCCTGTTTCATTATTCCTGATTCCTGATTCATCATTCCTGATTCATGATTCACCATTCCTGAGTCCTGATTCGTCATTCCTCTTTCCTGATTCATCATTCCTGATTCTTGATACATCATTCATCATTCCTGATTCATCATTCCTTATTCCTGATTCATCATTCCTGATTCCTGATTCATCATTCATCATTCATCATTCCTGATTCATCATTCATCATTCCTGATTCGTCATTCATCATTCCTGATTCATCATTCCTGATTCCTGATTCCTGATTCATCATTCCTGATTCCTGATTCCTGATTCATCATTACTGATTCATTATCCCTGATTCATCATTCATCATTCCTGATTCATCATTCCTGCTTCCTGATTCCTGATTCATCATTCCTGATTCCTGATTCATCATTCCTGATTCACCATTCCTGATTCATCATTCCTGATTCCTGATTCATCATTCCTGATTCATGATTCACCATTCCTGATTCCTGATTCATCATTCCTCTTTCCTGATTCATCATTCCTGATTCGTGATTCATCATTCCTGATTCCTGATTCATCATTCCTGATTCCTGATTAATCACTCCTGATTCCTGATTCCTGATTGCTGATTCATCATTCCTGATTCATCATTCCTGATTCCTGATTCATCATTGCTGATTCCTGATTCGTCATTCATCATTCCTGATTCCTGATTCATCATTCCTGATTCATCATTCATCATTCCTGATTGATCATTGCTGATTCCTGATTCATCATTCCTGATTGCTGATTCATCATTCCTGATGCATCATTCCTGATTCATCATTCCTGATTCCTGTTTCATTATTCCTGATTCCTGATTCATGATTCACCATTCCTGATTCCTGATTCGTGATTCCTCTTTCCTGATTCATCATTCCTGATTCCTGATACATCATTCATCATTCCTGATTAATCACTCCTGATTCCTGATTCCTGATTCCTGATTCATCATTCCTGATTCATCATTCCTGATTCCTGATTCATCATTCCTGATTCCTGATTCATCATTCCTGATTCATCATTCATCATTCCTGATTGATCATTGCTGATTCCTGATTCATCATTCCTGATTGCTGATTCATCATTCCTGATGCATCATTCCTGATTCATCATTCCTGATTCCTGTTTCATTATTCCTGATTCCTGATTCATGATTCACCATTCCTGATTCCTGATTCGTCATTCCTCTTTCCTGATTCATCATTCCTGATTCCTGATACATCATTCATCATTCCTGATTCATCATTCCTGATTCCTGATTCATCATTCCTGATTCCTGATTCATCATTCATCATTCCTGATTGATCATTCCTCATTCCTGATTCATCATTCCTGATTCCTGATTGATCATTCCTCATTCCTGATTGATCATTCCTCATTCCTGATTCATCATTCCTGATTCTTGATTCATCATTCCTGATTCCTGATTAATCACTCCTGATTCCTGATTCCTGATTCATCATTCCTGATTCATCAATCCTGATTCATGATTCATCATTCCTGATTCATCATTCCTGATTCCTGATTCATCATTGCTGATTCCTGATTCATCATTCATCATTCCTGATTCCTGATTCATCATTCCTGATTCATCATTCATCATTCCTGATTCATCATTCATCATTCCTGATTCATCATTGCTGATTCCTGATTCATCATTCATCATTCCTGATTCCTGATTCATCATTCATCATTCCTGATTCATCATTCATCATTCCTGATTCATCATTCCTGATTCCTGACTCATCATTCATCATTCCTGATTCATCATTCCTTATTCCTGATTCATCATTCCTGATTCCTGATTCCTGATTCACAATTCCTGATTCCTGATTCGTCATTCCTCTTTCCTGATTCATCATTCCTGATTCCTGATATATCATTCATCATTCCTGATTCATCATTCCTGATTCCTGATTCATCATTCCTGATTCCTGATTGATCATTCATCATTCCTGATTCATCATTCCTCATTCCTGATTCATCATTCCTCATTCCTGATTCATCATTCCTCATTCCTGATTGATCATTCCTCATTCCTGATTCATCATTCCTGATTCTTGATTCATCATTCCTGATTCCTGATTAATCACTCCTGATTCCTGATTCCTGATTCATCATTCCTGATTCATCAATCCTGATTCATCATTCATCATTCCTGATTCCTGATTCATCATTCCTGATTCATCATTCATCATTCCTGATTCATCATTCATCATTCCTGATTCATCATTGCTGATTCCTGATTCATCATTCATCATTCCTGATTCATCATTGCTGATTCCTGATTCATCATTCATCATTCCTGATTCATCATTCATCATTCCTGATTCATCATTCCTTATTCCTGATTCATCATTCCTGATTCCTGATTCCTGATTCATCATTCCTGATTCATCATTCATCATTCCTGATTCATCATTCCTGATTCCTGATTCCTGATTCATCATTCATCATTCCTGATTCATCATTCCTCATTCCTGATTCATCATTCCTGATTCCTGATTGATCATTCCTCATTCCTGATTGATCATTCCTCATTCCTGATTCATCATTCCTGATTCTTGATTCATCATTCCTGATTCCTGATTAATCACTCCTGATTCCTAATTCCTGATTCATCATTCCTGATTCATCATTCATCATTCCTGATTCATCATTCATCATTCCTGATTCATCATTGCTGATTCCTGATTCATCATTGCTGATTCCTGATTCATAATTCATCATTCCTGATTCCTGATTCATCATTCCTGATTCCTGATTCATCATTCCTGATTCATCATTCATCATTCCTGATTCATCATTCCTGATTCCTGATTAATCACTCCTGATTCCTGATTCCTGATTCCTGATTCATCATTCCTGATTCATCATTCCTGATTCCTGATTCATCATTGCTGATTCCTGATTCATCATTCATCATTCCTGATTCCTGATTCATCATTCCTGATTCATCATTCATCATTCCTGATTGATCATTGCTGATTCCTGATTCATCATTCCTGATTCCTGATTCATCATTCCTGATGCATCATTCCTGATTCATCATTCCTGATTCCTGTTTCATTATTCCTGATTCCTGATTCATCATTCCTGATTCATGATTCACCATTCCTGATTACTGATTCGTCATTCCTCTTTCCTGATTCATCATTCCTGATTCCTGATACATCATTCATCATTCCTGATTCATCATTCCTTATTCCTGATTCATCATTCCTGATTCCTGATTCATCATTCATCATTCATCATTCCTGATTCATCATTCATCATTCCTGATTCGTCATTCATCATTCCTGATTCATCATTCCTGATTCCTGATTCCTGATTCCTGATTCATCATTCCTGATTCCTGATTGCTGATTCATCATTCCTGATGCATCATTCCTGATTCATCATTCCTGATTCCTGTTTCATTATTCCTGATTCCTGATTCATGATTCACCATTCCTGATTCCTGATTCGTGATTCCTCTTTCCTGATTCATCATTCCTGATTCCTGATACATCATTCATCATTCCTGATTAATCACTCCTGATTCCTGATTCCTGATTCCTGATTCATCATTCCTGATTCATCATTCCTGATTCCTGATTCATCATTCCTGATTCCTGATTCATCATTCCTGATTCATCATTCATCATTCCTGATTGATCATTGCTGATTCCTGATTCATCATTCCTGATTGCTGATTCATCATTCCTGATGCATCATTCCTGATTCATCATTCCTGATTCCTGTTTCATTATTCCTGATTCCTGATTCATGATTCACCATTCCTGATTCCTGATTCGTCATTCCTCTTTCCTGATTCATCATTCCTGATTCCTGATACATCATTCATCATTCCTGATTCATCATTCCTGATTCCTGATTCATCATTCCTGATTCCTGATTCATCATTCATCATTCCTGATTGATCATTCCTCATTCCTGATTCATCATTCCTGATTCCTGATTGATCATTCCTCATTCCTGATTGATCATTCCTCATTCCTGATTCATCATTCCTGATTCTTGATTCATCATTCCTGATTCCTGATTAATCACTCCTGATTCCTGATTCCTGATTCATCATTCCTGATTCATCAATCCTGATTCATGATTCATCATTCCTGATTCATCATTCCTGATTCCTGATTCATCATTGCTGATTCCTGATTCATCATTCATCATTCCTGATTCCTGATTCATCATTCCTGATTCATCATTCATCATTCCTGATTCATCATTCATCATTCCTGATTCATCATTGCTGATTCCTGATTCATCATTCATCATTCCTGATTCCTGATTCATCATTCATCATTCCTGATTCATCATTCATCATTCCTGATTCATCATTCCTGATTCCTGACTCATCATTCATCATTCCTGATTCATCATTCCTTATTCCTGATTCATCATTCCTGATTCCTGATTCCTGATTCACAATTCCTGATTCCTGATTCGTCATTCCTCTTTCCTGATTCATCATTCCTGATTCATCATTCCTGATTCCTGATATATCATTCATCATTCCTGAATCATCATTCCTGATTCCTGATTCATCATTCCTGATTCCTGATTGATCATTCATCATTCCTGATTCATCATTCCTCATTCCTGATTCATCATTCCTCATTCCTGATTCATCATTCCTCATTCCTGATTGATCATTCCTCATTCCTGATTCATCATTCCTGATTCTTGATTCATCATTCCTGATTCCTGATTAATCACTCCTGATTCCTGATTCCTGATTCATCATTCCTGATTCATCAATCCTGATTCATCATTCATCATTCCTGATTCCTGATTCATCATTCCTGATTCATCATTCATCATTCCTGATTCATCATTCATCATTCCTGATTCATCATTGCTGATTCCTGATTCATCATTCATCATTCCTGATTCATCATTGCTGATTCCTGATTCATCATTCATCATTCCTGATTCATCATTCATCATTCCTGATTCATCATTCCTGATTCCTGACTCATCATTCATCATTCCTGATTCATCATTCCTTATTCCTGATTCATCATTCCTGATTCCTGATTCATCATTCATCATTCCTGATTCATCATTCCTGATTCCTGATTCATCATTCCTGATTCCTGATTCCTGATTCATCATTCCCGATTCATCATTCATCATTCCTGATTCATCATTCCTGATTCCTGATTCCTGATTCATCATTCATCATTCCTGATTCATCATTCCTCATTCCTGATTCATCATTCCTGATTCCTGATTGATCATTCCTCATTCCTGATTGATCATTCCTCATTCCTGATTCATCATTCCTGATTCTTGATTCATCATTCCTGATTCCTGATTAATCACTCCTGATTCCTAATTCCTGATTCATCATTCCTGATTCATCATTCATCATTCCTGATTCATCATTCATCATTCCTGATTCATCATTGCTGATTCCTGATTCATCATTGCTGATTCCTGATTCATAATTCATCATTCCTGATTCCTGATTCATCATTCCTGATTCATCATTCATCATTCCTGATTCATCATTCCTGATTCCTGATTCATCATTCCTGATTCCTGATTAATCACTCCTGATTCCTGATTCCTGATTCCTGATTCATCATTCCTGATTCATCATTCCTGATTCCTGATTCATCATTGCTGATTCCTGATTCATCATTCATCATTCCTGATTCCTGATTCATCATTCCTGATTCATCATTCATCATTCCTGATTGATCATTGCTGATTCCTGATTCATCATTCCTGATTCCTGATTCATCATTCCTGATGCATCATTCCTGATTCATCATTCCTGATTCCTGTTTCATTATTCCTGATTCCTGATTCATCATTCCTGATTCATGATTCACCATTCCTGATTACTGATTCGTCATTCCTCTTTCCTGATTCAATCATTCCTGATTCCTGATACATCATTCATCATTCCTGATTCATCATTCCTTATTCCTGATTCATCATTCCTGATTCCTGATTCATCATTCATCATTCATCATTCCTGATTCATCATTCATCATTCCTGATTCGTCATTCATCATTCCTGATTCATCATTCCTGATTCCTGATTCCTGATTCATCATTCCTGATTCCTGATTCCTGATTCATCATTACTGATTCATTATTCCTGAATCATCATTCATCATTCCTGATTCATCATTCCTGCTTCCTGATTCCTGATTCATCATTCCTGATTCACCATTCCTGATTCATCATTCCTGATTCCTGATTCATCATTCATGATTCCTGATTCATCATTCCTGATTCCTGATTCATCATTCCTGATTCCTGATTCATCATTCCTGATTCATGATTCACCATTCCTGATTCATCATTCCTGATTCCTGTTTCATTATTCCTGATTCCTGATTCATGATTCACCATTCC